>JAYRCO010000113.1:0-48287 GCA_037042815.1 Ceratobasidium papillatum | reverse complement strand
GTACTCTGAAGTCTGATTGTCTGAAACCAATATTGTATTAAAATGATTGTCAACCTGAATCTAAATAGTCCTATTTTGCTTCTCTTCCTTTTCGACTCGCGTATGATCCTACCGCTATCATGCGAGTTAGTCACTCAAAGCCATTTAATGAGTGGTTTCAGAGATATTCAAGTTGTGAGTGCGTCTGTATACTGAACATAAACGAACACATCCTATCGGTCAATACGCTTCTTTGCTTCGTGGCTAATTACAGAATCAGTATGTCGGTCTTTCGTTCACTCCAGTGGTCTAAGCCTGTGACGGTGTGTCTGTCCCACTCGCTGTTTTTGACGACGATGCTTGATATTCATTACGCGGTGTACGGTTGAGGATACGTCCCCTTATTTCGACGTCTGCTAATCCCTATTGACTACCCAGCTCGACGCTTCGCCTGTCAACCTAAAAGATTCAGTACCTATACATCACAACACAAAATTTATCGAAACTTGGCGCCGCTTGAACAAACACCCACGCCTGCCACTTCAACATCCGCCACATCGCCACATCCACCACATCAATAGCCACATCATATGGTTCACATCGTCCCACTCTCGTGCAACATAGGACGGAATAACATACGTATATATAGTACAATCGGCCGAAACGAAAAAAGACAAGGGAAGCACAAAAGGATAGCGTTATGAAAAGAGTGGAAGTTCTCATTTGCCTCAAGCGCTTGGAATGGAAGCAGTCGATCAAGAGCCACATCAAACAGTTGAAAAGAGTATCCGAAAAAGTGAAGAGAACCGTACTAGCAAAGTGAAAAGTGAGTCTCATTTAAGAAATACGAGAGTGATGGTTCGAACAAGACTCACTGTTAATTGGGCTTGCTGATCATTTTAAGCACAAGTGGCATGATTGAAGCGAGTTCTCTAAGTGCTGTTACCTCCGGCACGACAGACGTCGAGTCACTGAGTGCAACACGAGCCATCGGGTTTATCGAGTTGCCAGGCGTGAGCGCCTCGTCAATGATAGAGCGGAGCTAATGCGCGAATCAGACCCAAATCTACTATTTGCATTCTAGATAGCGTACCTCTTGCATTTCCGTCTTCGTCTTTGCATTCTCCGCCTTCGCCTCTAAGCTTTCCGCCTTCAACTTAGCCATTTCTGCCTTCAGAACCTTCATCTCCTCAGCCCTCGCTGCTTCAATTTCGACCATCTTTGCTTGCATAGACTTCACTGTTTCGTCCGTCTGTGCTCTATACGCTGCAGCTCCATTGGCCTCCTTCGAATTGTTGGCTCCGGACTGAGATGCACCGATATTCGCTAGCTTCTTCTGGAGTTGCGCAAGCGACTCGGTCCCAGACGCGATTAGGTTCTTTGCAACACTCTCCGGCCACAGACCTTTAGCGGAATTCAAAGCCAATAGCTGCTCCATAATTTTGTCCATGTCGTTACGAATTGTCGCAAGTGTCTCGATCGGGCGCGACCCAGCACCACCGTCTTCGGCGATCGTTTTGAGCGCCGGCTGAGCGCCAGTCGTGCGTTCGAGAGATACATCAGGCGGGGCGGACAACCGTGCTCCACCAGCAGGAGCAACCTGAGAAGAAGTAGCGGGTGGTGCACTCTCCGAACGTCCCACTAGCTCGACCCCAGCCCCTCCAGAATAGATGGTCGAATCGAATCCCACATAGTCCTGCAACTCGCGCATCTGCTCGCTCATCTCTGCATGCTGTTCGCCAATCTCGCCCTCCAGCATAGAAATATGGTCGTGGAGTTTATCGACAAGCTCCTTCAGCCGTTCGTTAGAGGGGCCACCAATGTCCTCAGTGAGCTCGGGAGGGAAAGTCGCTTCTTCCTGGGGAGCAGCAGACAGGTTCAACCGGACGCGCTTGACTGGGCGGGCTTCATCGACATCCATGGTATCACCAGACGCCACCGCTGCCTCGCGCTCCCGTTTCGCAGCCTTCTTCCGTTCCTTCTCTTCATCCCGCCGCTGCTCAATCTTCGACCCAGACACATCCAACTTGGCTTTCAGCTGCTCGATTTGTTGCTTCAAGTCCTGGAATTGCTGTTCAACCTCCACAGAGGTGTCGCCTCGCTCTTTCTGGACATCGGCCAACTCCTGTTCTACGCGCTCTACGGTAGACCGGAGCATATCTTGTTGGGTTTTGAATTTACCCATTTCGGTCTTGGCTTCGCCCAGCCCCTTATACGCCTTGGTGACTTCCATCTTCATCCCCTCGACGTCCACTTTAAGCGTCCCAATCTCAGACTTTGTAACAGCAGCATCGTTCTTCATCGATTCAATCGCCTTCGCCCTGCCCTCGACTTCCTTGCGGACCTCCTCTTTGACGTCTTGAATACCCTCCTTCGCATTCGTGTTCTCCTTCGACACACCCGCAGTCGTAGATATGGCGGAATTGGATCCCTGTAGTTCGCTCTGCATCCGGGACACGTTATCCTCCAGCGAAAGTATTTTGGCCACCATCTCCGGGTCAAGTCCAGGGAAAGCGGGAGCACCGGACGCAACAGACGAAGGACCTTTGCCAGCCTCAGTGGCGCCGGTAGAAGCAGCAGATGCATGCATATTCGCCAAACAAACCGAGAACTGTTGGGTCAATAGACGAATGCTATCCTCATGAGTGGCAATGTTTGCACGCATGTCCGCGGCTTCCTTGAGAATTGCCGGCGCTATTGAGGTGTTAGCTAGCTGGGCGCTGCGTCTAGAAACCAACTTACATGGATCTGTTCGCTGTTCATAGCGCACAAGAAGCTCCCGAGCAACATCCTGCTTTTTCTTCTCATGAATCAGGAGATTGACAATCCTAGTAAATATAAAACGGGAAAAATTAGTAGGCGTTAGGCCAGCAGCCGAAATAGCCCGTAGCTTACCGAATCCATTCCTTGGCTTGGTCGAACCATTCTAGAGGTTGATCAGCTGGCAGCACGTTGTTGGCCAACGTAGCAGCTGAAGCCTGTTGTTTCACCACCGGAGCTGGAGCTAGAGCCGGAGTGGAAGTAGCAGGAGACGCAGAGGTTGACTGTGTTGTAGAAACAGACGAGATAGGGGTCGATTGCGTCACAGGCACTACAGGCGAAGTACGGACTGGTTGGTTTGTTGGGGCAGCAAGAGTAGGCGTAGGAGTAGGAGTAGGAGTAGATGCTGAAGTTGCTGGTGGTGGTGGCAACGAAGTTGACTTATTCGAAGGTAGTGTAGCCTTTCCAAGTGGAGCAGCAGCGACACCCAAGGGCTGAGAGGCGACACCAGGAGGCAGAGGTGGGGGCGGCATAAAAGACGTTGCACCTGTGGTGGACGGAGGTTTTACACCTGCCGGACTAGCACGAGGCAACCTTCAGTGACGGGCAGGCACCAAATATAAAACGAGCGTCCAGAACGTTCATCAAGGTTCCAGTTTCGGTACGACGATTGACAAAAGAAAAATCAGTTTTTGCCCTTTTTTGTCTTCCAAGATAAACAGTGTGCACATACTCTGGGGCATCAACATCCATCATATCTCCGGCTCTAGATTTCTTCCCAGTATCAACACTTTCGCGTCTACCCTCACGACTTCGATCCAGCTCTTGCTCACGGTCACGGCCTTTTGATGAGTTGGCTGGCGAAGCGCGAGGGGGAGATGAAGGCCTACTCCCACGAGGAGAAGTTGGAGGAAGCTTGGAGGGCGACTTGCTCTCAAACTGGTTCGATGTGCGCCGCGAGGAGGGCGCAGAATTTCCCCAACCTCCCCCACTTGGACTAACGCTCCGTCCGAGCCCGCCAGCAGAGGTAGAGTCACCCCAGCCTCCTCCACGAGCGGGGCTCGCAGACCCCCACGTTCCTTGGGCAGGACTTGCGTTTCCCCAACCTCCTCCAGAAGAGCTCGTGTTTCCCCACCCGCTATCTCCCCAGCCCTTGCTAGAAGGTTCAGGAGACACATGTCCTTTGCTAGACCCGCCGCGTGAGTCCCCCCAACCAGAGTCCCGAGGACGCTCATGAGAGTCACGTCGATCCCGAGAATAACCGTTGTCTCGATGAGAACCAAACGAGCCTCCACCCCCCCTGTCACGAGGACTTGGTGCGATATCATAGTCAGGATCTCCCGGGTGAACAAACCTTGAAGCTCATAATTAAGTAGGGGGGTTAAAATAGGGGCTGTGACACTCACTTGCAGTAAGGTTTTTTACACCGGTCTCCGTCCTAATAGCCCGTAAGACCAGAGTTTTCGTGTAAGAAGCGGAGACTTACCCAGCAACGCGTTCGGACCATGGTGGAAACTATGGGGTGGAAGTAGGACTTGGGCCGCGAAGACTTATACGCATGGTCACGTGGGCATTAACATCCGCGCCACATTTAAAGCCGTCCCGGCGCATACAACACCCCAGCCATGTCTCAAGCCTCAGAACCATTTCCGGGCAAACGATTCTGCCAGGTCGTCGCGATCAAGAAAGAGGCTTTGGAGGAGTACAAGAAGGTATGCTTTGTTATAACTTATCGTTGATGGATGGCCAACTCAAATTGACGTCATTTAAATTGAGATTCACGCAGCAGTGTGGCCGGCTGTACTCGAGACCCTGCGCAAGTCCCATATCGTCGACTACTCTATTAACCTGCTGCCTTCGCCGCCGGCTACGGTGACAGATCCACCTTCCTCGGAGTTGGCCGGTCTGCTGATCGCAACCTTTAAATATATTGGTACGATGACGGCGTAAATGCATCTATCTTCTGAACAGCCTAACGTTCATTTCGCTTCAGGTTCAGATTGGGAGAACGACTCCAAGATCGCCGCATCTGACCCAGAGACACGCAGGTGGTGGGCCATCACCGATGGCATGCAACATTCGCTCATCCCCGTACGTTTGGCAATCTTATGTTTCTTGAACTGCTCGGTGTCTTACACTACATCATAGGGCGCAACTGGTTCCAAAGACGGGCCATGGTGGCTTGAATGCGAAGAGGTGTTTAGACACGAATCGTGAAATTGAAAGCCCAACTATAAACATAACTAAAATGAATCATATGACATCAGAGAATAAAACAGTCAGATAATAACAATCAGATAGTAAGGGCGCATAGCGTAAAGTTAGAGACTGCATAGAGGCTCGAAACATAGATGAGAATAACAGACGCTACATGGGTACGAGCACTACAATAACAACAAAAGAGACACGATAACGAATACAAGCCAGACTTGGCGGACGACCCCAAAACGAACAGCAATACAACTAATAATTAATCGAATTGATCGTCCATATTGCTCATCGCTCGGCACATCTTCTTCACCGGCTTGAGCACCTTGTTCAACCACTCGCCTAGATCGGTCTTGAACTCTGTGTGTTGCTCGGCCATCTGCGCCAGAATTCGCTCTGCGATCTTCTCCGTGGCGGACTCGATCACCGAGGCTCCCAGCACCATCGTAGTAGGCCCTCGTGACTGAACTGCGAGCGCGAGAGCGTCAATGTCCAAGCGCATCACGTTCAGCAGCCGGGCAATCGCCAAACCCGTGCTCTCGTCCCCAGCTTCTCGGAGATTCAGGCTCTTGGCCCAAGCGCTCTCAAGCGCAGCTTCAAATCGTTCAGACCAACCGTTCTCGCCCTCCCACAGCGACATGACAGCCCGCTGTAGTCGGTCAACATCGTCACCGAGCTTCTTCCTCCAGATACCCAACTCCGAATCGTCGGACCGGTCCAACTGCAGCTCATCCGACTCGGCAACTGCCTCAGGTTCTGGGCTAGGCGCAGGCACTTCACTCGTCCTCGATCGTTTGGGCGAAGTCATATTCTTCTCAAGCTCGGACATGTTCCAAAGCACATCATCGACCTCCTGTCGCATACTCTCGTACCGGTCCTCGAGAGACTCGAGTGCCTCCTCCAGCTTACGCTTCTTGGACGTGCGCGGTGACGAAGATCCGATATTCGGAGATGGGAGAAGCGCGGTAGGTCCGTTGACTCGGCTAGGAGAAACCGGGAGTGGCACAGGCCGACGTTGTGTTGAAGTGGGAGAAAGAGTTTGAACAGGGACGACGGGTTGCGCTCGAACACTAGACTCGGCAGCCGCCTTCTGAAGGTCTGCAATGGATCCTTGGAGTTCGGTGACACGAGCGGGCAACGGCGAAAGCTTCTCGAACTGGTAAAGAAGTGGCTCGACGCGTTCGACGCGCTGAACAAGAGGCAGAAGAGACTTGACTTGGCCAACGAGCGGGGATAATGCTTCAACTTTGGCGGCTAGCGGGGAAAGCGCCTCAACTTTGGCGACAAGTGGAGAAAGCGCCTCGACCTTGGCGGCCAGTGGGGACAACGCCTCGACCTTGGCGACCAACGGAGACAACGCATCGACTTTCCCAACCAATGGAGTAAGAGCTCCAACTTGATCAACTAGTGGAACGATAGCCTTGGCCTGCCCAGCCAACGAAACAAGCGCATCAACGTGGCCCGCTAAAGGCATAAGCTTCTTGAGACTAGGAATCTCGACCGAAAGTTCCTTGAGCTTTGGAATGCCATCCAAGAGCTTCACCTGCTGGGCCGTCGGAACGCGCGAATCGAGGTCCTTGAGGCTAGAATCAAACGTGTTGACCCGTCGAACAACCCCGGCTAGCGTCTTGGCGTGCTCGGAAGTACGACTAAGAGCACCCTCTTGCGCCGCGAGAGACACAAGAGCGGATACATGCTCAGCAAGAGGAGAAAGAGCACCTCCATCGGTCTGAGTCTACAAATCACATCCCCCGTAAGCACCCACAACTAAATCTTGTGATTCAAACAACTCACCTGAACTTCAGGCAACCTCGCACTCATCTCTGCAAGCTGCTTCTTGAAAAGGTTCCGCTCTCCATCAATCCTCGTCAGATTCTGCGCAATATTCTTCAACTCGCGCTTCGCACTGTCCGCAAACCGCTCAAACACAGCAATGCGCGAATCCGGTGCAGACATCGTTCGATGCGTCGGAGACATCGGGCTTCCCGAGGGCGTCACAAGTCCAATCATCGCGTTGTTGTTGTGCTGCTCGGGTGTCAACCTACTAATATCGGCCTAAAAGCAACTCAGTCTCGTCATCCCAAAGACTAAAACAAAGAAACACACCTCCATAGCACGCATCTTAAGAGCCCAAGTATCCTTCTCGCTCCTAACCTCTTGCCCAAGCGTCCCAAGATTAACCTCGACCTCGTTCGCCTTGCGCTCAACACCCTCGACCGACTTCCTCATCAAATCAACCGAATCCACCATCTCGTTATACCGCCGAGTACTCTTCTCCTGAGACACAAACAGCTTGGCAATCCCACTCTCCGTCGCCTCGGCCTGCTTGCCCAACCCAAGCAAATGCTCAGACTGACCAGACAAATCCATAAGCACAGGAACATGAGACTTGAGCGGCGTCAACTGATCCACAGATTGCTATCCCCAAAATCAATATACAGTTTCCCTAACCTAAAGCAAAAAAGGGACTCACAGCAGTCTCGTTGGAAACCCTAAGCGCATCCTCAGCCTTGGTCTTCAATTCGAACATCTCGGTCTTCAAGCCCTTGCTCGAGCCCACCATCTTGCCCTGCAACACTTTACACTCGCTCTCGCACTTGGAAATCTTGTCTTGGACCCGATCGACCGATTCGAGAGGCGCATACTGCTTCGGAAATCCCTCGGCTAGCTCCTCGACCTTGGCCACTCGATCGACGAGCGGTCGAAGTTTGTCAACCTCGGAAGTAAGCGCTTGGACATCTGCCGTCTGGTCTTTACGCTTATCCAATCGCTCAACACTCGTCTAAAAATACCATCAGAAAATAAGATAATCGCATGAATGGCGGACATTACCTGAAGAGCTACCACCTTGGCCTGCACCCCCTGACACGCAACAAACACATTCTCCACATGCCCAGACACAGCTTGAGCCTGTTTAAAACTCTGCGCAAGCGACACAAGTTGGACTTGCTTATCCGCCACAGCGGCCAACGCGTTCACGTGATCCTTGAGGGGCTCCAGTGCATCGAGCCGTGTCTAACACGCACCGCGGGGTAAATTAATACTCGATCAAATCACGTTATGAAGACGTAAAAGAATACTAACCTGCGCAACATCGAGATAATTCCTCGCAGCCTTGACGGACGCCTGGAGTTTAGTCCTAGCTTCGAGCGCAGCCCCACTATCTTTCTGCAACTCGGACACACGTCCCTCGAGCTCTTGTGCACGTTGTCTCTCCGATGCAATTCGACTCGTCAAACCCTCGAGCGTTTTCTAATTCAAAACGTTAATCTCGCAATCGTATGACATAAAACAAACGACTTGCCTTGAACGCTCCATGAGATCGATCCACGCTCTCGACCGACGCCTTGGCCTCCTTCTGCGCATGACCAACCAGCACCTCAAGCTGACCCATGCGCTGCTCGTTCTCAGCCTTCACATCTGCCACAGTCTCTTGCACCTTCACAAGCTGCTCAGGGAGCGAGGCCAGAACGTCTCGTCGATCGGCTAATGCCACAAGCGCCTGAACGCGATTGTTCAGGGGCGCGATCGCGGCGACTTTGTCCTACAAATGAGTGGTTCATTCAGTACATGGAGTAAAAATTTTGCCGTACTTCACGTTCGCAACGTGTATGCAGCGCCTCGACTCACCTGCAGACTCTTCACATCTCGTTGAGCTTGTTCAGCCGCGGCCTGACTCGATTTAGCGTTTATCTCGATATCCTTCAGCACAGTGACCTTGGCGTTGGTTTCGGTCAACTCGCTACGGATCGTTCGAAGCTGTGTTGATAGGAGGCGATAAGTGATATCGATATAACACGTTCGGTACTCCACTCACCGAAGCGTGGGCTTGCCCAACCTGCGTACACAACGATCCAATAGATGCGACCGACTCCTACACACCACCCCAAACCGTCAGTTCACCAGATCTCGACGAATGAATGCCCACAGACCAGAACATGTACCTCACTGGACTGCTGGGTTTCTTGCACCTTACGAATTCCGGCCTTGAGGGTCTCCATATCACGGGCACTTCGATTATGCGACTCGGCATAGCTTCGCATAGATTGCTCGTGTCGGTCGAGGGTTCCCTTGAGTCGAGCCTGTTCACTCGCAACGTCTTTTTGTTGCTCCACGGTAGGGCGCCAGGCTTCGACAGCTTTGAGCCGGTTGTCCAGGTCTTCCGGACTCGATTGGTTCTGGAAAAGCGCGTTCATGCAAGAGGTTACGTCCGACTCGAGTTGTTGAACAGTCCGAGTGGTCTGGTCTTGCTGAGAGACAAGCGCCAGGATCGGAGCGGCTTGGGCAACGAGGGGCATGAGCTCCTTGACATGCTCTTTGATAGGCACAAATTCAGTCACGGTGGTGTGAATGAGCTGTATCGTCTCCGGGAGTTTCGCAAGCTCCGAGACGTGGTCCTTGAGCGAGAGCAAGCCAGCGATTTCGGTCTAACCAATTCAGTCATTAATTAAAATGGGTACGGCCGATAGACTCACCTTGAGTGCAACGAGCGGTGTGACCTCATTCTTTCGGAGATCTTCCACGCTCTTGGTAGCAGCCTTGCACATGTCGCCGACAAGGTCGAGTCGAACTTTGACAGCCTCATTTCGACTCTTGACCTCGTCGCGAAAGCGGTCGGTCGAGGCGAGGTTAGACAAGATCAACTGGGCCTTTGGCGCTAGGGGAAGCAGCGGGTCGATCTTTTCGCGAACCTCCTTGGTCTCGCGCTAGATATAATGAGCGACGATGTAATAGTACTAGACTGAAATCTAACTCACCTGCGTGACCTTGAACTCGTTTACCGTAGTCGTAAAATGCGCATACTGTTCCTGAGCCTTGCGCTGCGCGTCCGAGACAGCCTTGAGGCGCTGATCTAAGTTATTAGACTTGGCCAGTGCGTCTTTGAGCGTGGCTTCGACCGACTCGAGGCGTTTCTCGGTGCCTGGGTGTATACGGGCGTCATGCGAGGGTTTGGACGGCAAACGCGAAACATTCTCGAGCTGGGTGACTTTTCCCTCGAGTTGTTTGTGGGCCTTTGTGAGCTGCGCAGTAGTCTTGGTGTGTTCTTCCTCGAGAGTCTTGTTCGCGTTCTCGGCAGCCTTGACTGAATCGTCGAATGTGTCGATCCAGCGGTGGTGAGACTGTTGTCGTTCGCCCATCTGGGTGACCTTGGCCTCGAGCACAGCGACCTTGTCGTGGACCGAGGGAACACTAGGCGGAGGGGGAAGCATACCAAACACTAGACTGTCTGGTGTCAGTTCCGCAAGCGCACGGACCGACGCCTCGAATTCGCCCTTGTGGACTGCGACTTGGGCAGTGGCCTTGGCCGCCTCGTTCGTAATCGCGACGCTCTGATGGCGGCGACTAGACCACACATCCGCGAGCTGCTTGTTCTTCTGCGCATTCTGGTGGGCGACAATAGCTTGAGCAATGTGTCTTCACAACTCGAATCAGCCGATATCGACAGAAAAAGCGACGAGCTCGGTACGTACGGCAACAAAGAGCTCCAATACTCGATCTTGAGTTCGTGGTTTGTTCTATGGGGAAGGGAAGGCCCGCTGCCGTTTGCCACGGCAGCAGACATCATGCACCGGGATTATCTGAAGTGAAGTGGGGATGGTCGTGGGGCGGATTGAGGACACACTATTTACATCAATGAGCGTACGAGGGAGTGTCCACTCGTCCCAATTGGGCAAGGATCATCTCCACGCTTACTTCAGCAAGTGGCTGTACACTGCTGCTTTGCATTCCCTTGGTCGCGAGTCCTCAGCGCTTTGACTCGATCCATGGCACATGCGCGCAACTTCTAGCATGTTCCTTGTCCTTGTCTTCGAAATAAATCCATCATTTTTGTTTACTTTGCTTCTATCTTTTTGTCTTTCTACTTCGGCTCTGTCTGATGACGACAAATATCTATCTAGCTTGTACATTCACCCAGACTTTCGACATTCGACCCTACATATCCAGGGTATGATTTAGGTTGACTGGTTTCAGGTGTCAGTTGTCAGGTTAGAACTTGAGAAGCACAAACAAGGGCCGAAATGACGTATGTATCTCCAGCAGCAAAGTGTCTCACTTTATCGATTTATGTCTGTGCTCGTATAGACAATATAACACCTCAACAAATCTATTTGAGCATATACGACAACGCTACAAATATGTCTTAGCGCTGTGGTACCACTCATCCAAGGATTCTGGTATCATCCGCCAAGTTCATCCTCAGAAGTCTTGCATGTCTTCCGGCCATGTGTACCGTCCCCAGGACCGGGTACCATCTTGGACGATCTTCCGTACTAGTCTCGCTCCCGAGATGCTATATATGCCGTACCAACTTCAAGGATAGTTTACCCCCCTTCGTTGTCTGCAAACATGAAGAGCGTTTTCTTGACTGGCTCGTTCCTCGCATTTCAAGTCGCACTGGGCTTCACCCCTCGTACGTTTCTCTATCTCACCTCCTGACAGCTTATCCAACTTGTCATTAGGCACCTGGGACGATGCATACACACTCGCTCAAAAAGCAGTCGCCCAAATGACACTAGACGAAAAAGTAGGCGTCGTCACAGGCCAAGGACAATTCAACAGTCAGTCCACCTCCCGACATCCTACCTCTCACCTCCCGCTAACCAAAAAAAAAATCCACATCACAGGCCGATGCATAGGAAACACTCACTCAGTCGACCGTCTCGGCATCCCTTCATTCTGCATGAACGACGGTCCAGCAGGCATCCGAGCCGTAAAGAACGTCACAGGATTTCCGGCCGGTATCAACGCAGCTTCAACGTTCGTCCCCCTTCCCCTTCCTCTTTCTCTATGTTGGTCTTACTTACAACCGGCCCCCGAAAAAAAAAACAGCTTCAGTCGTCGTCTGATACGTGCCCGAGGCCAAGCCATCGGCGAAGAATTCCGAGCTAAAGGGATACAGTATGTCATACCTTCCTCTCCCTTCCGATCTAATGCGAGCCCTGGTGATCGTAGCATCTTCCTAGGTCCTGCGATGGATATTGTGAGCGTTGTGTTCCCATTCTAGAAGTGTAGCAACTAATTGCGATAATACTCCGTTCGGCAGATGCGTTCACCTAAAGCCGGACGTGCATGGGAAAGGTAACGTTATTAGATACTGCAGGGGTAGTGTTTAATGACTGATGGACGTTTTGTTTTGTTATCAGTTTTGGGCCAGATCCGTAGGTTTGCCGTTCCGCGAGGAAGTAGACTCGATATTGACGTGGATTTTGGGGCAGATACCTCAATGGCGAAGGAGCGTACGAAACTATCATGGGAGTCCAAAGCACCGGTGTGGTGCGTATTCATTTAGGAACTTCTAGCCTGACAAGCCTTTACTTACTTTTGTCCATTCGTTTCAGACCGCTTGCGCAAAACATCTCATTGCAAACAACCAAGTTAGTCATTCTCTTCTTGCTACCAAGTCTCAAGCACTAACAAACAAAACAGGAGCACTACCGATACACATACTCGAGCGACGTCGACGATCGTACCCTACATGAAGTATACTGGTGGCCATTCCTTCGAGCAATCGACGCTGACCCAGGAGCATTCATGTAAGCGTTTAGACAGTTTATGGATTAAAGTACAAGTCTGACTTCTTATTTTGACTCAAAGGTGCGCATATAACAAGAATAACGAGACTTATTCTTGTGGAGACCCGAAGCTCTTGGGACCTAACGGCCTCCTTCGGAAAGAGGGCAAGTTTAGAGGCAAGTTGCTTTCTTATCGGGGTTGATATTTTTGGCTTATGTATTGTTGATAGGTGTTGCAATGAGTGATTGGGGTGCAACGCATGATAGCGCTGCTACCTATGCAAACGCTGGTCTTGATATGGAGTGAGTAGAGCGTAAAATCTACAACTTTTCATAATTCTAATATTTGGGTGATTGTGTAGACAACCCGGAGACTGGATTCTGATCGGTGGAGGTATCTACGGCGACGGCCTCAAGAGCGCCGTCAATAACGGCAGCGTAAACACTACAGTACGTATCCACAAACCACATCCCCAAACTCATCTAACATATATACGCAGAGAATCGATGAAATGGTCGTACGCTCCATCGCTCCCTGGTACCGCTTCGGCCAAGACTCGGGTTTCCCAGCCACAAACTTTGACGCTCAACACGCCGACGGCTCTGGCTCGCTTAACCTAAACGTCAACGTTCGATCAGACGCACATACCGCACTCGTCAAGGAGATCGCATCCGCTTCAGCCGTTTTGTTGAAGAACTCTCGTACGACGTCGAATAGCGCTGGATTGCCACTTGCGATTCCCAAGACTATTGCGATTGTTGGACAGGATGCCAAGAAAGGTTTGACAAACTGTAATTTGAATGAGTGTAATGATGGGACTATGAGTATTGGGTGAGTTTGATTTTGTATAATGAGAGTATCTGAGAGCTCATTAGATTTAAAGGTGGGGATCTGGATCCAACTCGCTCGATTTCCTAGTCGCACCGTACGACGCTCTTGTTTCTCGGGTGGCCTCTCAGGGAAACAAGACTGTTATCACTTCCTCGCTCTCGAACGATCTCAATGCTGGTGTTGCGGCGGCACGAGGCAAGGATGTTGCGTTGGTCTTTGTGAATGCGTAAGTTTTCTAGCAGGAGACTAACTAGTCAGTCGTACTCACCTGCGAATTAGCATGAGCGGCGAACTCGGAGCCTGGGATCTCGTGTACGCACAGCACCTTCCGCCCACATTCTATTTATTACTAATAAAGCGCACTTTAGCGTCGGCAACTACGGCGACCGTAACGACCTTGACCTTTGGTACAAGGGCGGCTCTCTTGTAAGTCCAGTTGCTCACAAGACAGAATTTGCCTTCGTATCTAAATCACGATTGCTAGGTTGAGCAAGTTGCTGCCGTGAATAACAATACGATCGTTGTCGTACACTCCGTTGGGCCGGTGGTGTGAGCTACACCCAACGTATTCTGTATTTGGATGTATGTTGCTGACTGTAAGGCACTTAGTATGAACTGGACCAGTTCTCCAAACATCACTGCTGTCATATATGCGGGTGCCCCAGGCGAGCAGACTGGTCCATCAATCATGGATGTGTGAGTCAATGCTGTGTTTTTTTATGCTCGCTGTGTTGACTATTGCTTTTTCAGATTATATGGCAACTACAATCCTCAGGGGCGCCTTCCCTTCGCAATTGGCAAGGTAGGTCGCCGTGAGCGAGCTATGATGAAGTCAAACTGAACAGATTATAGAGCGAAGCGGACTATAACACCAATATTCTCTACAACTCGCTCCCTAATCCTACCGTACGCTGTTCTGTTTGATGTCCGTGGTCCATGTTTTGACTGAGAGCTGTCTAGATATCTTATACCGAGAAACTCCTCTTGGATTACAAGTACATGGCTTCGGCTGGCATCAAGCCTCTCTATGATTTTGGCTATGGGTTGTGAGTACTTAAAATTAACAAAAAGTGTCGGATATGCCTAACTAGTTCATATCATTCTAGGACATACGGAGGCAAATTTGACTACTCTGGTCTTGCGATCACATCGACTAGCACGGGATACACGATTACGTTCAAAGTCGCCAACTCTGGCACACTCAAAGCGACAGAGATTCCACAGCTCTATATTGGGTTTCCCTCCTCCGCCGGAGAGCCTCCTAAGAATCTCCGTGGATTTGAAGAGGTCGCGTTGGCGGTCGGCGCCTCGTCGACGGTGACGATGTCACTTTCTACTCGTGAAATTAGGTATATATAACATACATACTGTTTACATGCTCGCTAAATCATGTTCTATAGCGTATGGGATACTCCATCTCAATCGTGGAAGCGGCCCGCTGGAACCTTTACGGTTTATATCGGCGCCTCACACAGTGACATTCGCTTGCAGGGAACCTTGTGATCTACTAAGTCTTGGATAATGCTGTCAAGTCCGGGGATTGCTCCATACAGGCAAACAGTAGTTCCTCGTTTTTTTGTACCAGCGACTTAAGCTTATGAATAGCCTAAGTGCCAATTGACCTGCTTGCGTGCGTTTCAAACACCTGAATATAGCGCATAGATACCGGGGTTTCAAGGATTTCGTGTAATTGAAGGTCCATGTGATCCCCTGGCTAGGCTGCGTGGCCGACGGCCCGCGCGAGAAGCTCTCGCTACGCTATATATACATAACTGGTGTGCGTTGTCCCAATCTCGTTCCTCGCACCGAAACGGACAAACTACGGCAGAACCCTTCTACTGGTCAACATTTCAATCGTTCCTAGGCTCGACTCTCGACCACGAGACTTAGCCAAAATTATGTTTTCCAATCTTGCAGCCAACCATCGCGTCTGCCGAGCTGTTCCGTTGCTCTCATTTCGGTGCATCCAGGCAACATAAACTCTACCTCGGTGAAATTAAGCAAACAAATGCTTTCTGCTTGCGTACAAAAGGCGGGTGCGAGAGTGACACCAACTCAACGGTCCTCTCGCTTAGTCGCATTATCTGGCAATGTCTCGAGTTTCTGCTCTGTCGATCGTTGCGTGTGCGGCCATGGTGGCTAGTGTGGCGGCTCAGCAGGGTGCTTATGCTCAGTGTGGCGGAGTCAGCTGGACTGGTGGAACCACTTGCGTTTCGGGATACTATTGCTACAAGCAAAATGATTGTGCGTAGTTTGAACTCTGCTACTTGAGCAAGCTGGCATTAACAGCTTTTGGTTGTCCAGATTATTACCAATGCATCCCAGGCACAGCTGCGACGACGAGCACCACGAGCAAGCCTGTTTCTACTACTTCTACTACGACCAAGGCTACCACCACCACGAAGCCAACAAGCACAGTGGTCAGCACCAGCACCACCACTAAGACATCCACTACTTCTTCGTCTTCTCCGGCTCCTACCGGCGTCAAATACTGGTTCTCTTTTGGAGACTCTTACACGTGAGTAGAACAGAAAATTTATAAAGAGGAGAAGTCTTTAATCATCTGGTATAGGCAAACTGGGTTCGACATCAACAGCACTAAGCCCGCTATCGGCAACCCACTCGGCAACCCAGGTTACCCAGGCTACACCGCCTGTGGTTCAGGTAAGCTAAAAAATATTTCACTTGTTTATCTAAATTTCTGACAACTATGTTCAGTTCCCAACTGGGTTGACCTTGTCACGACCAAATATAACACTAGCACACTCCTCACCTACAACTTTGCTTATGGTGGAGCAACCATCAACGCCACCTTGGTCGCGCCTTACACCCCGACCGTACTATCCTTGGTCGACCAGGTCAACGAATTCCTCGCCAATAAAGCCGTTGCGCCTTGGACCGCAGCCAACACTCTGTTCTCCGTCTTTATTGGGATCAACGACATTGGAAACTCGTGGTACAATTCTGGCGACCGCGGTGCATTCTCAGATGTACTTCTCGATAACTACTTTGCGCTCATTCAAAAGATGTACGACGCTGGTGGACGAAACTTCTTGTTTGTCAACGTCCCGCATGTCGATCGTTCGCCGCTAGTGAGCGTCTATCTGCTTGTTATATGCGCGTGTTTCTCAATATTTTCTTGCTTTTTTAGATGTTGGCACAGTCTTCTTCGGACCAGGCAGCTGAAGCAGCCGTGATCACTGGGTTCAACAGCAAACTTGCCACTAGGGCATCCTCTTTTGCCTCTTCTCACTCTGGAGTGCGTCCACTTATTTCAATTTTTTCGTTCATATCTCTAACAACCTATCCATCTAGGTCAAGACCTGGGTCTACGATTCCGCCACCAAGCTAAACACTCTCCTCGACTCGCCAGCTACCTACGGGTTCCAGGACGCAACCAGCTACGGAGACGGCACAACTTTGATGTGGTGCAACAACTATCACGTCTCGAGTGGTGTTCACGATTATTTTGCCAAGGACGTTGCGACGTTGCTCAAGGGAAGCTTCACTCGTCGCTTCAACTAGATTATTCGGCTAGCCTGTATGCACACTTGGGTTTAATGGGTGTTATAAATACTTTCATGGGTCAAACATGGTGATAGTATCGTGAATTAGAATGCTAGCAAAGCAATCGAAAAATACAGCAGAGAAAATCCACAAACCATACACGAACCACAACTAATCGCGCCAACTAACCACCTCGGCTTCATGTGTCATTACACATGCGTCTTTTCGCACTGGCATGATTCGCGGGTAAACGAACTGTAAATCCATAAATCCGTAAGTATATAGGCAGGCGAAGCTCATACTTGAAGCTGCTAACCTTTTCGTTATACTCGTGCATAACCTCTGTGTTAAGGATCCTTCGGTCTTTTAACAAGCCATCGTACGACCGAGAAAGAGCATAGATCTGCATGCGGTCTTGTTAGACGGAGAATGAAGAAAAATATGCAACACAACTCACCTGGCCGCTGATGACAGCCATGAGAATGAAGGCAACAAACCACGTGCTGGAAGAAAATATCATCCACAGCAAGGCATGCGCAGGTGAGTAGATGCTGGGTGACGTTCTGTAAGTGGTGAGGAATGACCAAAGCCGCCCAACTCACCTGAATAGCGCCACTTTCAGTTCGTTCGGGTCCCATACGTCTAGTTGCTGTACATTGTGGGACTCATCGCGTGTTTCCCTTGTGGACCTCGATCCCCATAACAGACGCCTATAGATCGTAGATTGAGTCATTTCGTCAAGTAGGAATCATGAAAATCGTACCAAGCGGAGGTGAGATGCACCCCAAGGCCTCGTGCAAGACGCCAAATCAAAGAGGGCGCAGGTCGATTATCCATGTCACGCGCGACGTTGCTCATATCCATCCGAACCATTTTTGCGCGTGGAGAATCGACCATGTTTTGTTGCATGTGAAGTTGATACGACCGAATATCGGTGAACACGTAGAGACAGTTGATTAACGAGGCCAAGAGCAGAAAGATAGTCATTGGAGTAGTCTGGTGCGCATATTTGATTAGTAAATATGACGCAGATGACCAAAAAGTACACCAACCCAAGAAAACCATGGCTGAACTTCTTCCTGCTCAAAGCCGTCGATAATGTGAATTTCGCGATGCATGTCTTCCCATCCAACCTCCTCCTCCTTGTGAGAGCGAAGGACAGAGTAACGAGTAATGAAGTGGATCAGGTGAAAGGCGCCACCCAGCACACGACCCATTGTCTCTGGTGGAGGCAGTGGCAGGTTGGATAAAGTAGCTGTATCACATATCCACTCCCAAGTCGAAGAGGGAAGCTCGGAAATTCTACCACATGACCTTTCAATACGTGATTAGCGTTGTTGGGCTGCGCTACATACCTCTGTTTCCACGGCTTCTTCCTCACAATCCGCTTCTTTGGAGCCTGAACTAGTGCAGCACCATCCCCATCTTCCATCGTCGCCCGGCCCACTCTCTTTCTCAAGCTCTCGGAGCTGCCATTGCCGACCGCAGAGACATATGGTGGCGGTCGCTTTCCACGAGCAGCCTCCCAGTCAAACGCATGAGTTGCACTTAGCGAATAAAGGTCGGGTCTCCGTTCGCTATACTTTGCAAGAGGGGTTGTTGGGCTTGATTGGGCGAAAGGAAAACTCGCCCGTGGGCGGCGAACAGAGCTGGGTGTAGTGGCCATCAGGAGCCGTGAAGGACAACCGACAAACGCGTGCAGCCACGTGACCGTCTCTCCTGCATTTCCAATTTATGGGCGCTTAATAGCTTCAGCAATCCGACCACCACCCTCACTCTGGTAAATGTCTTATGAGGCTACACAAAATTGATTGGAATATATCAAAGCGAAGCAAAATAGAAAAATCCGATGTGAAAATAATGACAGTTAACTCTTCAAAATAACGGAATGTCTGACCGGCCCTTCAACTCTACACTCAAAAGATCATCGAGGCGAACTTTCGCCACACCCTTCCAGCACTCGATACTTCCACCACCTCCGCCACCCTCGCCACTTCTACCACTTCTTCGTATACACTTGGTATGTGAATACGAACCACTGGAGGGGGGGCTACGTATGACTGGTTTAGCGGAGATTTGGTGCGTGGTGCGTACTTGTTGGGTCGTGCAGTTGGTTGTGGGACGGTCGCAGCTCTTCTTGGGACTGAAAATCGCAGAAAGCTATTGGAATGAGACGTCGTCTTGGGAACGTCATTCGCCTTATCATTCGGAGGAGGTACCAGGACTCCCTTTTCGACGTACACTTGCATCGTGTTTTGGTCCTGATCCGTAGGTTTCTCGACAAGGGAATTCGTATCGGAAACATCCGTCGTAGCACTAGGACTAGATTGTTTTACACCGAGTATAGCAATCACGGTATCCCTCAAGAGTGCTTCGCCCTGTGTGAGCGCCTGTGGTAAAACCGGTTCGCCTTGTTCTGCGCTATTGGTTTCTGCCGAAGGTTGAGGTTCTTCCTCGATCTCAGAATCCTCAACCTCTTGAATGCGTGCGTCTTCCTCGCTCTCTTGGCCCCCAGCAACACACGCCGACTTCTGCTTCGGCATTAAGTCTTCGGCGTCGGGTACGGCTTCCCGAGCTCGTTCTGCTCGAAGCGCCTCTTCCCACATCCACATCCTCCTCCTTTGATCGGCTGTGACTGATCGCTCTATGACACCTCCTCTCCTATATGGTTCCCACCACCCCCCGTTTAAAATCCTCGGCGCAACGCTCACTCGTCGACTATACGCGCCCATCCGGCTTTTTGGACCCGCTGGCGTATATGAGCATACGTGGTCCGTCGTTGGCTTGAAGACAGGCAGACTCTTGGGCTCGGGGAGCGATGCAGCGCGTGTGATCGCCATACGTGCGCGTTGTCGTTGGCGTATGAGATAGGTTGCTGGCGTCTCCGGATTTTTCTTCTTCGACCGCCCTCGCACCTCTGTGTTATCCCACTCTGGAGACTGCTCGAGCTTGGGCGTAGACGGGAGAGCCGGAGAACGCAGTGCTGGGATGTGTGCAGGCGGATCGCTTGGGTTGGTATTTATAGGAGTGAGACCGGGAGGATATTTAGGAGCCGACCTAGTCAGGTGTGGTGGCGATATGCCGGGCATATGCTGTAGACCGGAAGCCAACGACTCCTCCGAGATGTGGATAAGTCGAGATTTGGGAAAAGGCGGTGTCTCATAGATCACAGTCGGCTCGTCCTGGTCTGACAAAACGCAAGATTGTTCGGCCTGGTAGTCTTTAGCGTGGCCCGGACCTTGGCCTGAACTGGAGAATCCAAGCTCTGGATCTGCTGCTAGAGAACGAGGAAAGACTGTGATTGAGTCGAATAACGAACCGTCAAGGTTTTCTAGATCAAGCCATGATGGACCTGCTTTGTTAGCAGGCGGCTGGGTGTCTCTATCCATGATGTCTCGACCAGCTATATGGAGTTCGTCTTCTTCATCAGTTACCGCGCCTCCATCCTTCCCAATCAGGAACTCCGATGTCGTAGGCGATGTAGCGGGCGAAGTGAATCCAGATGACGTTGGAGACGGGTTGGGACTCGTCGAGCACGATGAACTGCTTGAATCTGTGTCTGTATCCAGTTCCTCTACTGTCGATTCTACTACCGCTGAAGATCTATATGAGGCGACCACGTCAATATGGGCCAGAGCACGTCGGCTCGTGCGGCTGTGTGCACGTACCCGGTAGCATTGCCCAATTCCACCGTGTCCGATTGCTGTCCTTGACCAAGCCTAATTCTTCAAAATCAACCCCGTGTGCTGGGCGGTCTAGATATGTACGCACATATTGTTCTCCGTGGACGAGGAGGCGTCAGGGGTATCTGTGTTTGCATACATCCGGTTGATATCATCCAAGATGTTATTGAGCGTGTAGATTACGTCCTCCGTGCGAACGTAGCCGTTGTTGTTCTCAGAGCTGTAGTGAGATTTAGCTGTGTGAAGTTATAATGCTTGCACAATACACACCCAGTCATGGTTTCCGTGGCCCCTTTTAGCGTGTTGTGAACAAGGTGCAAAATAAATGAAATCAGAATAAAGAGAAGGTAGGTATCAAGAATATTAAAGGATGTGTGTCGCAAACGGGCCAGAAACCGAGACCAACTCCGAGGTCGACGCTCGGGAAGAAAACCAGGAGACGACAAAAAGGGGTTGAGATCCCGTCAGGCTAAGCGCCCACCTGCACGTGACCGCGCCTCCCAAGCACAACACACACGACCATCATGGCTTTTAACTTTGGGGCGCCCGCGAACACTAATACCAATACGAACACGACCGGTGCTGCACCTGCCACGACTAAACCTAGTCTGTTTGGCTCTGCCCCGGCTACGGCTCCGACCGGAGGACTGTTTGGGAGCACAAATCCAAGTTCAACGACTCCTGCTCCAGCGTTTGGAAGTCAGTTCAGCTTCGGTGCCCCAGCAGCTCCAGCAGCCCCGACTAGCACGCCCGCTGGCAGTGCTTTATTTGGCAACACTGGTACTAATCCCGCGACAAATGCGCCCAAGCCCTTTTCCTTTGGCAATCCAACTTCAGCTACTACGAGCACAGAAGCAAAACCCAACCTTTTTGGCGGGGCATCCACAGCGGCTGGGGGAGGGGGGCTGTTTGGTGCTTCATCTACGCCTGCTGCTGCCGGTGCTACCACCACACCAAAGCCTATGTTCGGATTCGGTGCTGCTCCAGCCGCGGGAGCTGCCACGACGACCCCTGCGACTGCAAGTATGGAAGCACCAAAGCCTGGAGGACTCTTCGGTGGTACTCCAGCCGCTCTAGGAGGGAATGCTGCCGCCAAGCCCGGTGGACTCTTTGGTGCTGCGCCAGCTACAACTTCAACAACCTCGGCAGACGCGACAAAGCCAGCCACTGGGCTTTTTGGCTCTGCTCCCCCAGCGGCCTCGACTAATGCTGCCGCTCCCGCCGCTCCAAAGACTTTTTTCGGGCTCGGTGCGGCACCTGCGGCCCCCAGCACTGGTGCCACAGATGCGAACAAACCAACTGGTGGCTTATTTGGTGCCACGCCAACTGTCGGCTCATCCGCTACAACAACCCGTACGTGTTTTTATACGAATTGTACCCTTTCAAAATGGGACTCATATAAACTCGTCATTTAGCGAGTTTAGGGGGATTGTTCGGCGCCAAGCCAGCAGAACTTGCAAAACCAGACGCTGCAAAGCCGGGAGAAGCTCCCAAGGCTGGTGAAACTCCTGCTGCGCCGTCCTTATTCGGTCCCAAGCCCGCCACTGCTGGTACAACTCCTGCTGCACCGAGCGGGGGGCTATTTGGCGGTATGCCAGCAGCAAAAGATGACAAAAAGGATGCGGCGAAACGTAAGTCATACCCGTTGTCCCGCTTTGAAGTCCCATATTCATTGGTCTGCCTCGTAGCCGATGCGGCACCGGCCGCTACAACTGCATCACCTTTTGGTGGTGGGCTCTTTGCTCCCAAACCAACAGCTACAGTAACGCCCGGAACCGGCGCTACCACATCCACCATTGCTCCTACCACTGCTCCTGGCACCACCCCTGCACAAGCAGTTCCACCATCCGCTCTGCGAGGGAAATCAGTCGAGGAGATTATGAACAAATGGCAAGAAGAGCTTGAGACCCAAACCAAGGAGTTTAAGCGAACGGCGCAAGAAGTTGAAGTATGGGATCGAGCCCTGATCGAAAACGGCGTCCGGGTGCGTCGTGATTGCTTACTACACCTGTGCTTTTTTACCTGATTCGTTTTTGGTGTTTGCTAGATCTCTAACTTGTACGCTGCTGTTCAATCCGCCGAATCCGTGCAACAAGGTATCGATGGGACACTCGATAACATTGAAGAGCAGCAAAAGAGCGTAGCAGCTGCACTTGATGGATATGAATTTGAGATGAATAAGCTGTACGGAACTGAGGGTGTAGGCGTCGAGGTTGGTCCTGCAGACAGTCAGAGGGGTAAAAAGTACGTCTGCATTCTACACTCGTTGACGATTTTACTGACGCTACTCCACCAGCTATGCTCTTGCCGTCTCTCTTGCGGACCAGCTTGACCAACTTGCGCGTGGTCTGAGCACAATGATTGACAGCGTCAACGATGTTTCTACCGGAACGTCATCTGCACAGTCTAAAGACGACCCCGTCGCGCAAATATCAGCGATCCTAAATGCACACCTGGAGAGCTTGCAGTGGATCGATGGGGCGGTACGCGAGGCCGAAGATCGGGTCAAGGAGGTTGAAGGCACTCGAGGTAGTAATAGTAACGCTGAAGGGAGGGGGCAGCTTGGTATGAGTATGACTGGCGGCGCTGGTTCTGGGCTTTCAGGAAGAGCCAGCACCCAGAGAAGTGGTCGTTATGGGTTGTAGATTATGGACTTGGTTAAGATGCTTTGAGGAATCATTTTGTTAGGCGCTTATGTATGATATACACAAAATAGTAGGCCTCGGATTGAGAACGTGCGGTCTATCCTCTCCCTGGCTTGTTAAACTCCTCCGCTGCCCTAAAGTCCGCAATGTGTTTCTCGCTCTCGAGCATCATCTACTCGTATACATAAGCGACCATATAGAATCTAACTTATCTAGAAATACATACCTCAGCTGCAATGTCATTCACACTCGTCCCAGGCCGGTTGTACATGATCGCATTGGCGAACATCAGAAACACGTCCCGCTTAAAATGGTCTGTACTAGACACAAGCCCATCTTTGATCCTTCCCTTGACTGTCTTGAGATCCATTGGTCGGCGTACGATCTCATAATAGTCCGGTGCTTCAGACTTTTTGATCGGGTTGTGGAAAATGTTACCACCACGAAGTTGGGATATTTGAGAATGAACCATCCCAATAACGGTCTGGAATTTTTTGTTCGTTTGAGGAGGAGCAACAGTGGTGGGAGTAGGTGTCGAAGTGAGTGCGGCAGACGGCCGGGTAGTAGCTGGAAGGGACTGGGTCGAGGTTGACGGCTCGGGAGATTCTACCACGGGTTCGCAGTGAGATACTATGAGATTGAGTATAATGAGAGCAAAGCTACCTGTGGGTGCGGTTGACGCATCGGCCATTTCTGTATCTTCCTGCCTCGGCCGTTTTGGTTCACGCGATACGTCAGCCATGGATACATCTGAGGCACGACGCTTTGCTACAGTGCCATGTAGTCAATAAACTGAGTCATGAATGTATTGACTGATAACGCACTTTTAGAAGCCTTGCCTTCTTCTTTTGGCTGCGAACTCTGGACAATCTCCTCGTCTTCCTGCGCCTCATCAGTATTGGTGGGAGCTGCGGCTTCTTCAGGCTTGGGTGACTCGGTCGCAGCTGGAGGCACGGGTGCCTCCATCAGTTCATTTCGATTTGTCCCAATAACTGGTGTCGGCGGCGCACTGTCAGCAAGTGTCTCGTCCTGTTGCTCGGGTGTGTCCGAGACCATTGATGCCAATCGTTCACGAAATTTGCGTTCCTTCATCTCCCGGACACGTTTATTGTCCTTCTGGTTCCATGGGCGCGAACCAGAGGACGCAGTAGATACGGGTTTCGAGCCTAATACAATACAGGAACAAAGTTTAGTCGAATCCTTGCAATGCACCGAAGCTCAACGAAACGAGAAACCAACTCACCTGGTTCTGCGGGTGTTCCATCTCGCGTTGAGCGCCCAGCGGGAGAGTGAGGCCGCCCCGAGTCCGACGGCGAATCCTGCCGTTGAGATAGCTCGGATGTTTCCAGAGTCAGGTGCCGTGGAAGTGGTGAGGCTGATGGCCGAGCAAATCCTTCGTTTGCGCTTGAGGCTAAAGAAAGTCGGCATTAGTTCGTGGTGTTGGCACGCACGGGACTACACACGGTTGAGCTCTGCAAGAATCTTGTCGTCCCATTTTCCGCTGTTAATCTCTTCGATCTCGGTGGTTAGCGACCTATTTGGTCGTTAGCTGCGGCTCGGTCGTAAACGCTCAATGACACACACTTAAAGCGAGCTTCCTCGGTTGCAATTGCAGTCCTAAGGTCTTGCACGTGCTGGTTGTAAAAGTGTGTAGCCAATCTTCTATGAACGACGGCTGCATTCCCTATTGGTTAAATTGCCGCAGCAGTGTTTTTTGCGACTTGCCTTTAGGACCCGTGATATCTCCGTCTGACATATTCGACCTACCAACCGAAGTACACGCATTAGAACAACTCGCGACGCAGTCAGCCGCTATACACACGCATTGATCCCGGCGTCACGCATCAGATGAGTGTACATGGCATTGCAATTCTTCGGGTATCAAACAACATCATAAGAACGTCTTCCTACACAAGAGGTTGAAAGTTATCGCGCACCGTGGGCGAAAAGAACGTATTGGGGCGCTCAGTCAGAGGGTGGGAACTGACAATCTTGGACACTTCGTCCCATTTCGCAGAGCCGCAGTCGTAGATAGCCTGAGACAGAAGAAGCTTTTCCCTTATAGACAACTTTTCGATGGCGTCTTGGAGCGAGGCCATGCCTCGAGTTGCGCGAGATGTCATAGTGAATCGGTATGTAGTCTCTGTTACTAACCTAGTTGTAGTACACTCCAGACAGCGTATTATCTTCGGAGCATTCACGGAGCCTCAAGTGAGGATGTGGTGGATGAAAGACAATGGTGGCTAATCACGTGATGAGCAAACATCAGCGTTGCTCAAGTCCCCATTTGGCAAGCCACTTGCCACATATATGGAAATTCAGCTGACACTCCACCCAATATCTAGTTCCGCTTCTTGCGCCAGACTCCGACCTGATTAATGACTACTTCGACGCCAGCTCTGCTACGGTCCGAGCGCACCGAATAGTCCGGAGAGGCCGAGTGGTGTCTATCCAACAGTGCCGCAGCCGTAGCGCAATGCCAATTTTTCGACGCGGGTGATTAGAGTATTGCGTGCTAAGCACTATTGGTGTGACGTGGGGTGAGTATACCCGCCAGCTCCGTTCTCAATAATGTCCGACTTTCACCCTGTTCGCTTTTTTTCACAACCGTTCGAGGTCGGAAGGATTATTTAGACCATTATCCGCCGAACTGCATGTGGCGAAAGCTTCGGGAGACCTGGAATATTTCACAGCCACAATCTGCCGGGTCAAGGAACTTTGAGTGTTTCTTCTTCACGCTATGATGAGACAAATGGGCGAACGGCGATCATATTTTATGTCCCTGGACATTTTAAGATACTCTATCTGGTCCAGTCATATCTCGGAGGTTTCGCCGAAAACCGTCCGCCGGCCCCACCTCAACCCCGCTACTGCGTCCTTGATATCGCTTCATCGGCAACCACTATGCCGAATAGATTCCACACAAGCAGTTGATTCCAGACTCTTTATCGCGGTGCATTGTTGCTCTAGGGGCCAGTATGTAAAAAAAGGTCAAATCGGTGGCGAGTCGTACCGGTGTGCCGATGTGAAAAAATCATCATCAACAAATTAAATTTTGTGTTGTTATAGACTAACAACATTTGATGAAACTAATCACCGATGTCCCTAGTGGCACGTTTGTCGGTGGACCCGTATCGCTTAGAGATAGACAATCCATTCAATGCGCCTCCCCCGCATTTAATCGCCGAGGACCATCCGAAACGACTTTTCCAGCAGGCGCCAGCGTAGATAACATGTTTTAAGCCCCTGCTTCATACAGCAGAAGTCGCAGATCCGCGTGCGCGAGCTTCCTTGTTGTCTAAAATGCGGGGTAAAAAAATCGATCGTGCCGCCGGGGTTCCAGTACGTTATCTAATCTCGAACTTTTGTGCCCTGATCGTCACAATATGAATTGCCAAACAAAGCCCGATAACTATATTCTGATTTAGGCCAGGGTGTAAATTCAGAGCTGTCTAAATATTATCCGAGGATACGTCAAGCCCTACCCATCGAGAGTGGCCGTAGCGAGGTGTATTAGTGCATGTATGCTCACATGCAAAACCATGTACAAGAGGCGTTCAACTACTGAAATCTCCGCTCGGCCGCGTGGTTTACCCCGGATGCACGTATACATCGAGCTAAGTCCGGAGGATACTGCTGAATCAGGCATGCTTTATCTCTCTGACTAGCAATAGACGTAACTGCGTGCGCGGGCTTTGCATGGGAATGATAGAGAAGAGTTCCTTTGGGGTTAGGCCGGCGTATTCCTTGCAGGTCTGGGCTGTGTTTTCGCTGTTTTCGAGTTCGATGCAGATACATACGTACAAAGTCCCAGGTTGATGGCCGACCTCTTTGTCAATTCCCCATTTTTCGTACAGACCGAGCAACCTGGAGTCCAGACTGCGAGTGCAACCTTGTAATCTGGGGTGGACTCAATGAGGTATGCATGTAATCAGAGTTTGGTGTTTTCAGACCGAAGACTTGAATACCGCATGCTTCTCCATGACGAGCAAGGGTGAGAAACAACCCCGGAGAGACAATTATCTTGCTCCACAGCGTTCCTGTCATAAAAGTATGCTCATATCCCCGTATATCCCGCGAAAGCCGGGGATGGCCCGGTCGGCAACGGCGCTATCTACAACGATGAGCTCATAATTTAGTGGTTGCCCAGACATGCGCGTCACTGCGTGCTCTAGATGCTCTATAGCCACGCGCCGAGTCCCTCGATCTGCAGCAGCTCTGATGGACGGAGTGGATACGTCAGCGAACGGGAAAGGCGAGGATTGGCAGAGCTCGTCATGAACCGACTTGCCCTGCCCCTGATAAGACAAGGAGATTCAGATCGAATAGCCGAACAAAGAAAAAAAGACGATGCACGCTCGCAAACGACCGTCTGCAAGGTTTGTTCTGAGGCATAGGGCGCGCAACATGCCGCTCTCCCACCGCGCATGCTGTGCTTGCCTCGACCACGTCGTAAGAACGCCGCCAGATGCAGCCTTATCTCGTTCACACAGCTGATAAGCCGATTGGGGCCAGGGGAGTCCAGGGGCTGGTGCTGAATATAGTCGCTCGCGCTCGGCGGGAGAGGCCGGAGTCAGAGAGGGGAAATATCGGATGGCAAATCGGGCCGGCTGACCGGAGGAGAAGGCTCATCCGCAACTCCAATTACTCCAGCGTACATAACCGACGGCGAACACAGAACCGTATCTGAGCCGCTCAGGTTGTTTGGACCACTCGCTTGTTTCCTTCCTTCCGTTCCGGAACACTCAGATTTTCTGGGCTTTGTCTGAGAGTGACCCCCACCGCATATAAAGGCGCCTACTCTCAGCCCCAGCTTGCCACTCAACCCCTGCCCCGCTCGTCTTGTCTGCTCGGTCACAGCTTATCTACTACCATTGATCACCGCTTGACTACTTGATCACCACTCTATCCACCATGAGCCAAGCCGACATCGACGATCTTGTTGCCTCTCTCAAGTCCAACCACATTGGAAACGAGGCGCTTGAGATTGCTGCACTCCATGTAATCATCTCTCACTCCCGCCACCACGTACTCTCGCTCATTGTTTGCCCCGACTATTTTAGGCACAACTGTCAAAAGCACTGCTTCAGTTCCCACACTTCCCGCAGACGGCGGTCCCATCATCCCCAGTCAACTCACACGCGCCGCTAGGCAACTTTGCCCACGCCCCGCCGACGACGCCGACTCGCGGCCGGGACACGTATTTTGACCAGCCCCAGCAGCTCGGGCACTATCAATACGCGCCCAGCTCTCCAGAGATGCAGCCGCATTCGTCTTCCCATTCGCCGCCCATCGGTGCAGACTCGTATGCCTCCGCCGATCCATTCTATGCGGCCCAGGTGCAGGCTCAGCAGGCACAACTACAAGCCTGGCCACGCTCGATGGCGACAACCCAGTCGACTGCGTTCCGAAGATAACCGTGATCGCCCGTCGCTTGCCCCGCCTCCACTCGTTCGTCATTGGGGCTATTTGTCCATTTGAAAATCTCCCCCGCGCTCAGCCTTGTCGCATGATATTTATTACCCGCAACTCGATTTTGGTCCTTTTCTTTGTTTATTGCTGCCGGTTCTCTATTTACGACTTTTGACTGAAGTAAAGACTCTAATTCAGTATGTGTATTATAATGTTCCATACCCCAATAGACGGTGCCAAGTGCACACCAACTTTCATGAGCTAGCCACATTTCGTATGAACCGACCACGCGCAAAGAGTCCTCGATCCACTGAACTTTCCCTTTGTTGGCTACAAGCTTTTGGGGGCACACCGTTGCTCCTCGGCTTCATGCGCGTGCATTCAGCAACAAAGACACTTCGAGGCGCGAGTAAGGAACCGAGAAGACATTCGACGGCCCGACCGACCGTCGTTGTACTTCCACTTGTGGCTACGAGTTTCAACAGGGGCATCACACCAAACGGGAACAGCACCACGCTGCAGCGCCGAAACGGTAGCGGCCTCATACAACCCCTTGATCCCAGATAGGAAAGAGGAGCATGTATCGTGCGAAGGCCTGGAAGGGCCGACGAGGATCTGGGATGTACAATTATCAACCGGCGCGCTCAGCCCTGGATGGCGAGCTTGCGAACCGGCCGACGGGTCGTCATTCGGTGTTATGCGTTCAGTTCTAGTTCAGATCGAGCCATAGCAGGTTAGACATGACGCTAATCATGCAAGTACCGCCGATATCGGGCAGGCACTCCATCGAGACTAGTGGGAATGGGAGAGATAAGCAAACAACCTCCATGCGCATGAGCGCTCATATCAGCATCGACGGCACGACAAGATGCCGAGGGCCGGAATCCGCAGTTGCGCGATGAGTCGACATTGTTTCTTGGGCGGCTGGAGAAATATAGGATTTGGACTATCAAGGGTTGATAATAGTTATGATTCGAGAGTACAGCGTTGGTGATTCACCACAAAGCAAACTGAAAGCCAAGAATGACACCAAGACGGAGATGATGATAATGTATCAGAACAGGTCCTCGAGTGTCATCTGCTTTACGATATCCTACGAGAAGTGTGGGGTTAAAATATGACCTCATATACCCGGTGGCTATGGCTTACTGTCTTTGCCACCATGGATGTAAACTCCTCGAAACTGAGCTTTCCGTCGCTGCCATCACCGGTAAGGTATATAAGCATTTGTAATTTAGGGGTTGAACTTACCCATCCTTGTCTGCCTCCATTATCGTCTTGTCAACAATCTGTTGCAGCTGGGCATCCTGTATCTGGGTGTGAGCAGATCCGCCAACCCTCTAAACAAGAATCATACCTTCAAGTTATTTCCCACCATCATTTTGAGAACAAGGTACAACTCTCCGTTGGAGATATAACCATCCCTATCCATATCATAAACCTTAAACGCAACTAGAGCACATCATTCAGACACACTCGGAACGACCTAAACAAGACTCACATCGGAGTTTTTCCTCTCGGCCTCCTCGGCTGCTGAAGGCGCTCAAACCACCGACAAATTCTTGGAAATCGACAGTTCCTCCACCACTGTATAACATATTCATGTGAGCGCCAAGGACCAATCCGACCAGGGCAGGGCATACTCTTCGTCGAAAATGGCAATCATTCGAGATGCCAATGGGTTGCTTGCTATTTGCGATATTTGAAGAAACTCTTCGCGATCAATCGAGCCAGAGCCGTCGCTACAAATTACGTTTTTCGCGTTTATTCAAAATGTGATGCTGGATCGAGACTTACGCGTCGAGCTTCATGAATCTTCGCTTGAGGCGCTCGAGCTCGCCGGCGTTGAAGTTGGAGTTCTTCTCCATCTCGTCCATAAACTGGGATGCTGCAGTATATGTGGCGGGGGGCAATGGGATAGCATGATCGAACGTCAGCGACGTGTCCTGGTTAGGAGCAGGGGCCCGGGGGAGACGGGGGAAAGAACGGATAGTAGGAGATGGTAACGAACGTGATTGCCCCATGGTGGTATCCGCTCAGCTATGTCTTGCTGCTCTTCTCGCTAATAGGGGGCTGTGCGGCGCTTTTAACTAATCGTAACTGGTCGTGTCGGCTAGCACAAATACACAAGCAATTGGTCGTTTCCCGGCGCGTTGTCGGCGTCGTGAATGCGGAGAGGACGGGGTCGGTGGGTCAGTGCACGCTCCCGAGGGCAAACCACAACTTAAGCGCCCAGCTGATTTAAGGCTGGACCCTGTCCTAATTGAGAAGGCGCGCTGGAATCTGCTTGGAACGTCCACCACCGTCAGCTGCGTTCGACATCTGGAATGCTCCTCATCAGGCGGACTTGCTTTGGATCCACCCCACGCCCGAATTTTCTGCAGAATAAAAAACTGCGTCCTGTTCTAGCAGCATGTTCGACGCGGAGTCTGCTGCAAGGCAATCATCGATTCGTCTGCCTTCCAAACCGGTCCTTGCATGCGGGTTCTCGCTCTGATCTCGAGGCGTTTCGCTCAGATCACTCCCTAGTACCTGCCCCTTCAGAACGCGAGACGATCTTTGCCCTCTCATCCCCACCTGGGAAAGGTGCCGTTGCGGTCGTCAGGATATCTGGGTCTAGAAGTAAACAGCTCTACGACAAGTTACTCCGCTCCCCCACATCCAAGCTCGAACAGTCTGTGGGCTCGAGTCCTCAGCCTTGGAAACTAAAAAGGTGTCAAATAATCGATCCAGAAACCAACGAGGTCCTAGACGATGCGCTGGCTGTATTCTTCCGCGGTAAGTCCATGTTTACGTGCCACACTTCGGCTGTTTTGTAACCTTGTATCCATAGGGCCGCGATCGTTTACAACCGAGGATTCGCTAGAACTGCATTTGCATTCTAGTCGCGCTGTTATAGCGGCAGTACTTCGTGTGCTGTCTGCCCAGTCGGGGTGTAGACCGGCCGAGCCTGGCGAGTTTACCCGTCGGGCGTTGATGGCGGGTCGAATTGATCTCACGCAAGCTGAAGGACTAATAGATCTCATCGAGGCTGAGACCGAGGCGCAAAGAAGAGTTGCCATGAGAGTCGCCGAGGTACGCCCCAATGATTTTCCAGCATGCGAAACAGTTGAACTGAATGGTGCCTTGCAGTAGGGTAATTCTCGTCGCAGGTTTGAGACGATTAGGAATGACATTATTCAGTGTCGGACGCTCGCAGAGGCAATAATTGATTTTGGAGAGGGAGAAGAAATCGAAGAAGGCCTGTGGACACAATGTGGGTGGCCTTGTATTCTCTTTGCGCATTCAACTAAAACCCTATTTAGTGGTTGAACGTACAACCAAGCTCGTCAAGTTGACTCGTACACATTTGGACGACAACAGAAGAGGAGAGATCTTACGGTCTGGTGTGAAGCTTGCTATATTCGGCGCACCCAATGCAGGCAAAAGCAGTTTACTCAATTACCTTGGTGCGTCTCCTTGTTTGGGTGGATATACTTACGGCTCACGATAAAATTCTAGCGGCTCGGCCCGCGGCGATTGTCACTCCAGTTGCTGGCACCACTCGTGACGTCCTGGAAGTTTCGCTTGATATTAGTGGAATCCCCGTCCGGTTATCAGACACAGCTGGACTGCGAGACTTGACGGGCGCAAACAGCGATCTGGATACTGTCGAGCAGATTGGAATTGAGCGAGCGAAAAAGGCTGTGGAAGAAGCTGATATCCGTCTATGTGTCGTTTCTCTGGAGAACCTACAGTCTGATGTTCTAGATGGCGAAGTGGTTGGCTTGCTTACGCCTGACACGGTTGTGTTTTTAAATAAACTTGATGTGGCCAAGCCCGAAGACTTGAAGCGCGGCCAAGAGTTGTTCTCATCGCATCAAGTGTGGATTGGAAGTGTCGTCGGCGACGATGGCATGGGGGTGTTTGTTGATGGAATTGCTGGATTGTTGAAAGAAAAGTGCGTGATCTACTTTCACCATACAGTAGAGAGCTAATTTCCTGCCGTTTTGACAGATTTGAAAAGGGTCCAACGGACGAGGAGCCCCTAATTACTCATTCCCGACATCGCACTCACTTGGAAGCTGCGTTACGCTATCTTGAAGCTTCATTATCATATGGTATGTGATTATCGCTCATGTTGTCTTGAAAGTACTGACAGTCTACTTAGAATCGGGAGATTTGGTGTTTGCTGCTGAGGAGCTACGGTATGCTGGCCAGGAGCTCGGCAAGGTGACTGGGGAAATAGGTACTGAAGATATTTTGGATGTATTGTTCAGCAAATTCTGCATCGGTAAATGACATGGATTCTTGACAAAATCTCGCGCATACAATTGGAAATTCCCGCCGCGGTCGATGTTGGCGAGGTCCTACCCTCCTGAGTGACTTTTTGAAGACCACGACAGTCGAACCCACACCGACCTTGCAAGCCGTTGTCTTCTCGTTCTTTGCTCTGCACTCGCGCCCGTTATGTCTCTCACAATGCGGCTCTACGCCGTATTTGTGTTACTCTTATTCGTCTTTGGCCAGTTTTGTGTCGCCGCTCCCTTCGTCGCTGACACCGTCCTCCGTCGTTCCGGCAAATCCGTCCACGTCCAACGTCCCGGTCGCGTTATGAACGTTCCAGTTGCCCAACTCGGTGTTCCATACATGTTCCAACTCGATCCGCATATGTTCACCATCGTCGATTCAGACTCAGGGGCTCCGCTCCAGGTGTCGCCTATTGTCGCTCTGGATCTGGACTCGAACATCCCGCACTGGATGAGCTTCAATCCGGACTCGCTCATACTCAGCGGAACACCCGACGCTGTTCCCGATTCCCCGTTTCGTATTCGTCTGGTGGCGACTGCCCCTGACGGTGAAGACAAGAACGATACGGCCTTTGACCTATTTGTTTCGAAATCCACCCCTCCGTCTCTTATCAGCCAGTTCGAGAATCAGTATAACAATGGCCTCATGTCGCTCGTCAATGCGACTCGACTCGTTACCAAGCCTGGGTTGTGGACCCAACCCGGCGCGACATTTACGATTCAACCACAGGCCTTTTGCAATACCTCGAACGGCAATTCGTCTTTGTTCTACTCTACGTACCATTCGACCGACTATGCTCTCGATCCTCTACCCGAGTGGCTTCATTTCGATAATACTACTCTCGCGTTGACTGGGACAGCCCCTATCGACTCGACTTCGCTCTACGTCCTTTTCCGCTGCTCTAACATTTTTGGAGCTGGCGGTCCCGAACAAACTTTGTTCATCGACGTTGCCGAGCATGAAATCGAGCTTCATGGAATGCCCCTCGACTTCGAATTTATCAGTGGCCAATCGTTCAAGTACAACTTCAGATGGTTACGCAACAACTTGTGGGCGGACACCAATACCACGATCGTCTGGAAGACCTTATACTCGAACGGTTCTCAGCCTATCAACGTCAACGCCTCTGCGCACGAGATTGGGGTTTCTGTTTTGTTGAATAATTATTCTTGGATGCGATTTGACCCTGGGCTTGAAGGGTGAGTATTGCTTTGTCAGACTATGCTTTGTAATAATTGTAACTGACACGGAGCATAGCCACGATAACGCTACCATTTCTGGAATTGCGCCTGTCACCAACCAGACGGCGCCTCTCGAACTCCCCTCTATTCCTCTGAACATCACTTCCCGAGGACAGGTGCTCGAGACGAACATCCGTGTAATCTCTCAGCCTGCCTCGCCATGGCACCCCGAGCTTCAGGAAGGGGTCGACACGCTGCCTGGCAATATCTTGACCCATGACTTCGAGTTGGATCTCATCGAGTCGCTCCGTGGCGATCATCGCTGGGATATTTCCCTCCAAATCAAGGACCCGGAAAATGATACCGACTGGATCCACTACAACCAATCCACTCATGTCTTCAATGGTACTGTGCCATTCGGGAGCATTCCTCGTCGTATCATGTTCGAGGGAACTAGCAACGCCTGGGGATTCAACGTGACTAGATATTTCTACGTCGACGTTTACGACCCAGCCATAGGGTTGCCGCCTATGCACCCTCTGGGCTGGACATCCACCTCTCTCACTGTCGCCATTTTCTTGTCGATTATAGTTCTCTTTTTGCTCATGGCTCTCTTTATAATCTGCGGTCTCTGGAAAGGATTCATTGTTTCCTTCAACGAAATTTACCGTCGTCGACAACGCTCTAGCCAGACTCTGGTCGACAGCAACGTGGAGAACGGCCCTAGTTCTGACAAACCAATCGATTCGGAAGATATCCAAGTGCACGTCGAGCAGAAGATCGAAACTACAGTGTCTCAACTCGAAGCTCCCCGTATGGAGCGCGAGGTTGTCATCCCTCGAGCCGAGCATGTCGAGCGTGATATGCACGATGTCACCGTTTTGACCGTACCTTCTTCTCTTCCTAGTCCGACTTCGGTGACTACGCCTTCCACTCTGGCCACGCGTTCTGTCTCTGCTTCATCGTCTGCCCCATCCTCTTCTGGCCCTTCGTCTCCGGGGACCAAGCCCTCTGCTTCCGCAAACTCGTCTCTCAGGGGGAAATTCAAGCTCTTCAAGAAGCGGGTTGCTTTCGGCAAGGAAAAGTCCAAGAAGCATACTTCAAAGCCGGCCGTTGTCGTAGCCGCAGTTCCTCGTCCCTATATCAAACAGAAAGAAGACCAACCGTTTACTCCTATGTGGAAGGGTCATGTGTATCAGACCCCAGAGTTGTTGAAGGCCGAGGAAGACGCCTGGAAGGCTCGTCGTCTTGAGCGCAAGGCGCGTCTCAAGCGTGAATATTTTGCGAAGAAGGAAGCTGGAGCTCACGGGCGCTCTGTGGATGTAAGTTTCATTTTTTCATGAGGTACATTCGACTACTAATACTTGATCTGTCAGACTCGTTTCCCGGAGCCGAAGGAGGCCGAGGATGATATTCCCAAGCCTGGTGCTGCTCGTCGTTTTGGCATTTTTGAGCAACTCGCAAAGTGGGAAGACCTTGACCGTCGCGGCCCGGCCAACATGCGAGGCGACGTTCCCCGCTCCCGTCTTGTTGAGGTCGGCGAGAATCGGTTCGTTAATGACACGATGGCCAATCGTTCCGAGGTTGGTTCGTCGGAATTTAGCTCTCTCGCAAGCTGGGAGACTCTCTCTGAGTCATCCATGCCGGACATGGTTCTGTGTTATGGTCAACTCGGCCGCCGCAAGGTGCGCCCCGGAGATGCGCCGAAGAGCCCCAATGCCCCCGTGGATCCTTGGGGAGGAGCACCTGCTGGTCCCGTTTACCGCGAGGAAGGAAGTTTGCCTGAGCCAGACGACGATACCGTTACAGATGAGAATCTTCTCGACCGCCTTGCGCATGCTCTTGGATCCGACCGTAGCTTGGACGATCATGGCGACGAGCTCAGCTCGATTAACTCTCATGGCGAGACCGAGACCCAAGAAATCGGGGGTAGTGCAACCGTAGCCTCCCCTATCAAGTGGAAAGGCAAGGGTGTCGCTCGGGGCGAACATGGATCCCCGACGACCTCTCAGCATTCGCCTACGTTCAAGAAGCTTGCTCGTCATCGTTTCAAGGCCTCGATCGACAGTGTCATCGGGGGTTCTCCGTTATCCAAGGCAGCCATTACTCGTTCTTTGGCCTATACCTCTCCGTCTATGCAATCGATTGCCACTGGGACAAGCAGCGAATTGTCCCCATCTGGCTCCATGGCCAGCCTGATCTTCCACGTCAACGAGAATGGCTTGCACCTTTATGTTATCCCTGCAGGCACCAAGTTTTGCTTCACTGCTCGCATTTCCAAGGTCGTCGGCGAAGAAGACAACAAGCCCACGTTCGGGCGCGCCAAGGCTTCGCCGTATGTTATAGAAACAGAAGATCCGGATGACCCTTCAATGCCTCTCTGGCTGAACTTCAACGCTCCTGGGTTGGAGTTTTGGGGCTTTGCGCCGAACACCGATGAACGTTTGGATCATTCAATGAAGATCGTACACCGAGCGACCGGGGATGTTGTTGGAAAGCTCTTGATTGTAGTTGTTCGGCTCGACGATGTAGCCAATACTCAAGCTGCATTAGGATATCCCAACGCGATAATCGCTGCTCCTGGTGCTATGGTCTCATCCTCTTCTATGCCCAAACTGGCTGCTGCGATCAACTTGGCTTGCCATCCTCAAATCACTGGATCTCCATCGTCTCACTCCATTGCAGCCAGCCTTAGTGGCACCGACCTCTCGTCTTCGGGGTCAATGACTAGCGTCGTCTTCCATCTCGCTCGCGACGGTATTGATTTCTTCGTCATTCCTGCAACCACTCGATTTGGCTTCGAGTTGCCTGGCCTCCTTACCAACCCTGCCAAGTCTACTTTTGGTCGTGCTGTGGCTTCCCCATACACAGTCGAGATGGACGAAACATCTGAAGTCTTGAGCATCCCCTCCTGGTTGCAATTTTTTGCGCAAAACATGGAGTTCTGGGGCGATGCGCCTGATGTAGTCGAGCGCCTGAGAGTTGGGATGAGGGTTGTTTTGCGAGAGACGGGCGAAGTTGTCATGCGAGTGTTGATCGTCGTGGCTCGCCTTGACGATATTGGAAGCCTGCAAGCCGAATTGAATCATGGAAAGATTAAAGAGGTTGACGGGCTGTCTGTCGTCGAGGAGGTTTCGAGTGTAGGATCTGACGATGATGTCGGGAATAAGAGTAAGTCAATGATTAGCATGTTACTAGGCAGTATCTAACTTGGTTGAGCAGATGAAGATGTCAAGACGGCCCCCACCGAACCCAAGACTCCCGAGCGCTCTCGCGCTAATATCTCTGTTTCCTCAAGCCGCGTCTGCCGCAGCTTCCGCGGCACTGTCCGTTCTCAGCCTGGATCCAAGTTCAACTCGCCAGTCTCGCGCCGCAGCCCCGGCACTGGGGGACGTGGCGGCCGGATGCGCACGCCAATGTCGGCACGCTTGGGTGTAGGCGAGGATTATGATAGTATCATGTTTGAAGGCCAGTCGCAGTACTCAGGCTCGCTCTTTGGACCCGAGCTCGGTACCCTCGCGGGCGGTGCCATCTCTAGCGGAGCTCTCGAGGCCATGTCGCGTGCTGCAAGCCGTACCGGCAGTATCTCTTTGCTGCCTGGAGAGCATACAATGATCATTGCGCCGACCACGATGAACGGTGTGGAGTACTATGTTATCCGAGGAGATGTGGACTTTTGCTTCACGCTCCAGATGCTCAAGGGACGCACCTACAGTGTCGAGCTCGAGGCGGGAAATGACCTGGGCTGGAAGGCACCCGAGTGGATTGGCGTTGTTCCGGACGAAGACGCTGGCATGCTGGAATTCTCTGGCACAACCCATGGGTTCGATAACTATGAGGAGCTCACGCTGTCGGTGGTAGCTGGAGAAACCGGAGATGTTGTCAAGCGCTTGCGAGTGGTCGTTGTACCCAACAGCAAGGCTTAGGTGGTTATGTACTGCCTGGACAACATAGGAGACTGGGAGTTGGGGGGATAGTCGTCATCATTATCACTTTCGTTTTGCTTGCCTTTTGTTTACTTTGATCGCTGATTTCCGATTGCTGAACCGCTGTGTGCTTGTACGATTATAATCTGTCGGTGTTCGACTGGTCCGACTTTTTGATGTATTGGTTTTCGTCCTTGTTCTTTGGTGCAGGTTGGCTTTAGGTGGTTCTTGGAGGACGTCTGGTACTCTGTTATCTCGACGGATGCGTTCTAGTAGTACAGCATATGGGTGTGACGAAATGTCCGTTTGGATGTTTAACACCTGCTATACGAGCGAGCGTGTTCTTAGGGCCGTAACGGAGGCACTGGGTGTTCCTTTGGAGTTTATCTAATGCTGCTTCGTAACTTGAGAGTTTGTACGTAGATTAGTTCTTTGAATAGTTAGATCCCTTTTATCATTTCTACTACGAGTGATATGAACACATAAGAAACCTCAAGCCTAGCGGGGACTGAATGATGACTGAGGCTGGTTCATGCTGCTTTTGATCGGTACCGGGTGCACTTCAAATGTTAACAACAAAAATGTAGATTATCAATGCTAAAGTAAAAATACAACGAGAAGCAACATAAAAAGTAAGTTATTGCATGTGTGCACAAGTCATCGCGTGCAATGCATTCATCGATCCAATCTCAAATAGCGTTCAAACACAAGTAAACTATTCAAACCATCTCAAACTCGTCTGTGCTCTTCCTATCTGCCAGCTCCGAGACGAGATCCGCATCAGTTTCGGCATCGGACTCCGAATCAGATTCGGGGAAGACTTGGACGAAAGATGCAGGCTTGCTTGGTTCGGGGACGGGGGCGACGATTTCGAATTTCGAGGCGGCCGAGACGGGTTCAAGATTAGCCTCGGTGATGGGAACAGGAGTAGACTCGGTAGCAGGAACAAGCTCGGATTCGGTTACAGCCTCGGTAGGAGCCTCGGTCACGACAGGAGCCGGTTCACGCTCGGCCTCAGAAGCGGGAGCAGGAGTAGACTCGGATTCAGTCTCGGTAGGCGCAGACTCAATCGCGGCCGTCTCAGACACGGGTTCGGGAGCAGAAGCAGGAGTGTTCTCGACCTCAGGCTCAACCGGGGCAGCCTCGGATTCAGCTGGGGTAGGTGCAGGAATAGGCTCGACAGGTACGGTTTCGGCCGATTCGACAACATGGACAGGCTCGGCGGCAGGAGTTGGTGCGACAGAGATGGACTCGGTAGCCGGCGCTGGCTCAAATGCAGGTGCGAGTGGAGCAAGACGAGCGAGCAGACTTTCACGAACAGCCTTGACTTCATCATCCTCCTCGGGCTGAGATTCTTGGGCGAGGCGAGCGGCAAGCCAGGCGAGAGGTGCAGTGGGCGACGATTCGGTAGCGGGAGTGGACTCGACCTCAACAGGGGTAGGGACAGATTCGACCTCGGCCGACTCGGGGGCAGGAGTAGACTCGACAAGCGGGGCGACGTCCTGCTGCTTCCTCCATGCCCCTCTCTTCTTCTCCTCGAGCGCCTCCAGTTCTCCTTCAACGGTTCTCGCCAAATTACGCCTCACACCCCGAACATGGACATCTCCAAAACTCTCAACTGCATCGAGCTCGGTCAACAACTTGGTAAGCGCGTTCTCGTACGCATGAACCGGGGCGTTGGCGGGGTTGTATAACAAGCTTGGAGACGCAGCGGGGGAAGAAGAAGCCGGAGCAAAGACCAAATTGGATGGGAGAGTAAAGCCGGCGCGGAGCGAGTCGTATTTCTCTTGGAGGTGGGCGATCGAATTGAGCGAGACGTCAGACGCATCTGAAGAAGTGGATGGAGCGGGAGACGACGACCGGACGGGCACCTTAGGCGAGACGGGGGCAGAGGCCGGGGCGGGCGCTCGCGCGGGTGCCGAAGCGAAGGTCTCAACTGGAACGGGGACAGTGTTGCGACGCATGGCCTACAAATGAGATTATAGTCAGTTACAAATTCGCTTTCAAATGGACAACCAAAGGCTTACATTCTTGCGTTCAAGATCGACGCCTTGAGTCTCAGGCTGAGCCTGCATGGCGTTGGTCAGAGCTTGAAAGAACTGGCGGAGCTTCTCCTCTTCGGTGGCGCGTGCCTCGAGATGCTGGCGAGCCTGCTTCTCCTCGGCCTCACGTTGAGCCTTGGCCTCCTGTGCACGTTGAGCCTTGGCCTCTTGCACGCGCTGGTGATGGAGTTCGGCGACACGCTCGGCCTGGGTGCGACGCTGCTCCTCGAACAAGGAGCGAAGTATTGCTTCCCCTTCAGCACGCCTTTGACGTTCCTGAGTACGCCTTTGCATACGCTCGGCATAGGCATCGCAAGATTCGCGATCATCGGCGTCAAACTCGAGAATCATGTTCATGTCTTGTAGTGGCAGAGCACGAGAGAAAGCATGTCGAGCTGGAGTCTGGTAAGGGGAGCGTTGTGGGGTACGGACTTGGAGCGAGGCAGCGAGCTGTTGTTGGAGACGAAGCTGAGCCTCTACCGCATCGTGCTGCTGTTGCTTGCGAGACATCTGGACTTGCTGGAGTCGTTGGCGGGCATGAGCCGCGGCGCGCTCGTACTCTTCGGCAAGGGAAAGAAAATACTGCTCTTCGGCTGATGGGCGGGAGACAGTGCGGGGCTGGAGTGCGCCAAGGCCAGCGAAAGCAGACGGGATAGAGGAAGCGAAGACCAACATAGTAGATGAAGTTGGAGTGGCTAGTGATGCGAGTAAGGTGGCTAGCAAAGTAGTTGAAGCTACGGTGGCGGGCGAGGACCGTCGGTGGTTGACAGAAGAGTGATGGGCAGTTCGGTGCTCGGGGCGGGGTTTATATAGTACATGGCGGCCATAGCGTACGTGTTTCAGTCAGCGAATTATCAAGAACATTCGCGTCGTGTCGAGATCCTTTCCAGCAAGTTCCGGCCCAATCGAGCACCGCCATGACAAAGCTAGCCCGAGATGGGGTCGTTGATCCGTAAGGTCACGTGGTGCGGCTTGCTCAGCCCGGCCACCGAAGCTGACTCATGCATCCACTACGCTGACTGAAACTACCCAAAACATAATGAATTACTACCATGTACATTCTACATCCATCTAGAAAGACGACTCGCAAGCGCGACTATCTTTAGAAATTGTCCACTTAGGCTTGCATTTGTCAACTCGACAGGCCCCACTCGGCTCATCATGAGTAAACACTGCATAATACGGGTATCTGATTTACTTGCCTTAGACGCACGGCACGCTACGAGCTCCTGATAGGACCGAACGGTCAGCTCTAGGCGTATACTATATGTAGTAAGAAAGAACTTCGGCCAAATTCAACTCTCGTAGGTCAAGTTACACCATTGTTCAAAACTAAGACCTACAAGATGCGGCCTCCCAGTTTTTCAGGTCCTTCTTGATTTTGACACACTCCTATCCACCGGATGATCTAGGTACAGCACAAAACCTCGCTCCGGAAGTATACTGTAAATCGCGCTTACGATGTTAAACAACCTGAGACGAACGCGGCTCCGCAGTGTCATTTCATTCGTGCGTACCCGACATATAGATATACTGTACGTTCGCGTTGATGCGATCGGCTAGCAGAACGGGGACGTGAATAGAAGTGGAGAAGAAAATGAACCAGCTTGTGAAGCAAGCAAGCCGAGGTGAGATGATATAGGGTAGGCGTACGCGGACAGCGATAGCCACACAGTTTGCCACTTAGACATTTGGGATCCGGCTTTGTGTGCCCATGCTTGCCTTTCTCGCGATTAATCTAACCCACAAGTCGTCATTTTGTGTGTGTGTGCGAGCTCAAATAACCTACAGCATTTACTATCTTAGGACTCGCACTGACAAATTCTAGTGGTGACACTATGAGCTTCAGGTCAATATTGATCGAAACCAAACGATCTACCACGCATACATCCTTGCATGCTCGCTCACATCCTGTGCAGCGGGTAGGTTGAAAACAGATAAGGGATAATTGATGACGTCAACCCTTCACTTTTGTAGCCTCTCTATCGAGTAAACGGTCTTCCGGATCAAGACCTAATCTTCTATGTCAAGCCGTGCCAAATAGGTCAATACTTTTACGACCCCACACAAATAGAGTTTATTTAATGCCCTCGGTGACTAGAATGCACCAGATATTGTTACAAGAACAGGTGGAATGGGGAGGCACTCTATTCGTTTAGGACAAGCTATAAGAAGCTGCTCAAGGCATGTATACCAAATCTTCTCCAGCATATTTTATAGCTTTTATTCCGCAGAAGAGCAAACAAGAAAGCGACAGACAGCAGTAAACGACAGACATCCAGACCCAAGCAAAAAAAAAATTAAAGAAGTATTACCATTCCCGGTAGCTATACCTATCGGTCTCAGATGACCCGCCACTCTTATTGACACCAGACCCAGTAGATACTAGGCCACGCCCCGTGACAGTGGAATTGCGCTCGCACGAGTGTCCGTCGGTAGATAGTGTCCATCCAAGCGAGCATTTATGAACTTGGCACATGCCTAGAATGATGAAATGTATGAGCCAGTACCCTTTACTTGACGAAAACAAGGGGGCCTAGCTACCTTTGACACACCCAATCGAATCTATGCCAGGCAATGCAGAGCAATCTACGCCAGGGGTTTGACCAGGAAAGAATGGTCTACGCAAGCCAAGCGCCAGACCAATCAGTTTTCCATTTCTCGGTGACGCCAGCTCCACACTTACACAGCGCATCCACCACAGCTCTCCAAATCCTCCAAGGTCTTGACACACTCCCACCCATCGGTGTGTCCTAGCACACCACACATCTCTGTATTTCTAGGACAGTGCGCGGCACTAAGGGAACGACGAGCCCAATTGGGTGTTCCGTGGTGACGACTGCGCTTGTCTCTTCCGTGTTCTTCACGCAGATGAAGGAAGGTGCAGGTATGGCAAGGAGGAGCCGGAGCCTGAGATGAACAGGGCTGGGGCGAACACTTGCCGTTGCAGTCGTATTTTCCGCCTTTGCAGTTACAGTGCCCATCTTGCTTTACACAATCGTCTAGGAGAAGCGTGGTTAGTACAGCGTGCTAAGAAAGAAGTAGATACATACTTGGACATTTGAAGTCGCATAAGTTAGATTTAGAGCATGCGGGAATCGCATAGTCTGGGTAGACACAACTACATTTCCCGGAACCATGATCAATCTGTATAATTGGTTTTTAGCATCAAATCTATAGAGCTATGGAGACTAAGAGACTAGAGACACTTACGGCTGTAGAAATTGTGGCCGTGAGGTTCGCCACACCACCCATTGTTTTCACCGCAGCGCCGATCAACGGGTTGCCGGAGATTACAGCTCCTATCTGGCCAACGCAAGCGCAGACTTGGATGTTGATATCGACGAGAACAAGGTTGAGATCCAGGTCAACGTTTGCACAGACATCAGTTGTACGCCTATGAGGGGTCGCCATACGTCCAACTGCAAGATACGAAAGGGCAAGGAGTGAGGAGAAGATAGTGAGGGTGCGCATGGTCAAGGGAGTAGAAAGAGTGTGGGGTGTAAAGGAGAGGAGAGGAGAAGAGACGTAGTGGATGTATGAGAGAGCCTCTGACCTTATATAACGCAGGTGTTACAGGGGCTAGTATCTCGGAACATGTACCTAGCCCCTTTCAATATCGAAGGTACCATATAGGGGTGGGAGTTGGAGGGGATCACGCCCCTTTGCGATTAGCGGGTGACGCATACATCTCTAAATTCAGGCACCAGCAGTATCCGGAGCTTAAGCAGAGGTGAATCGCGGTCCATCCTATTTTGTCTGGGGTGCAAGTCTGAACATAGGGGGTGGTCGGTGGTTTCACATAACCGCTACACGTGATCCATGATAGAGTTGCTGAAACGTTGTAAATTTATGGCAAAAGTTTTACACTGCTTCAAGTTGCCGTAGCCTCTAGTACGTCTCAGGTATCAGTAGCCTGGTTATCGATAATTGAGAGAATTGATTTATGGATTATATATCTTGACTGGACGGTTACACTTACCTTGACCAACAAATCGACCTCTATTGCCTACTCCATACAAAACTATCCAGCCGCGGCCCAGCATCTGGCTGTATCAGAATGGAAGATTTTCGACGATAAATGGCTTATATGCGCTCGAGCAACCAAGTTCTCGCCCAGTAGTTTTGGATGACTTACATAATGCATATAAACAAGAATAATCATAGCCCGACACTTGTGCCTTGCCATTTCTGACTCAGTCACGCTATTATTGCAACATCATCGACGAGTAGATAAGCGACAGGTGAGAACTATGTATTAGACTTCGGCAGGACAGACATAACTGACTGTACCCAGTCCTTTAACTTGATTCCTTGCGCGTCATTGAACACCAAACTCGACGGTTTCCCATGAAGCTCGACCATGGCTTCACAGTGCAGGGTCCCGGTTTCTCGTACCAAAACCTGGAATCGACTAGGTTTTTTTTTCTTAGGCTGAATATTTGTGACTCTATATCTGATACTCACCCTTTTCCGCCAGGCCATCGCCCAATACAATATCCAATAATTGGGTCGGCGAACCAAGTTTTAGAGAACTCTAACCCCCTGGCGTCAGATTGAGCAAGCTCGACTACGAAGTCTTTCCCTATATCCTGGATGTATTGAACCACGCGTGCTGTGACATCAGCCCGAAGGAAATCGCCCAATTGTCCATGATCGTGCACAGTTATTTGAGCTTGCACGACCTGGAGTTTCAACAGTGTTGGGGAATGGAATGTGATTTGGATGAGATGCCTGAACCTACTGTCAACATGGGCTATGCGGGATAAAACAAATCTATACTGACCTATCCTCAATTCTCAAGAGCGCTTCACCACTCAACGCCAAACTCTGATCCGAGCGCTGGAAGCCCAGCTGCAACTGTGCGTCCCCTAACACATCGATAAATCGAGACAAGCTCTCGACGAACGCCTGGGCCGGTTCGCTCACTCCTGATGTGGTCAGGTTAGCCTGTATGCCCGCTCGTCCGAGGCCAGCTAATATCCTCCTAAGTTCAAAGTCGACTCGCTGAACCATTGCACGATATCGTAGCAATGAAACAACTGGACCTAATATTGGAACCTGCTTTTTTAGCATGGCAGCTGCGTTTGGTAAGGTAACGGGGACTGAATGTGACATCCCATCCAGTAGAATACCTCGGTGAGCCCGAGTGAGAAGGATGGTAAGCATGTGTCGGATCAACGTGCAGACTATGACATCTGGCTCCGAAGGGTCGGTAACAGGCGGGTCATTTTTCATGTCTTCATCCTCAGTTGAGATCTACCATGTTTTAGCCTCCATGATAATACAATGTGATCCAAGGGAAAGCTCACTCGTTCAAATATCAAGGTTGTGTCTTGTGTGATTTCCAACTCAAAGCTATTGGCCGAAAGTTGGGATACTGGCGTTCCAGCGAATCGCACTTGGCTCGATAGCTTAGATGAAGTTCAGGATCGAACAAGAAGTAGCTTCACAATAATCGCACCTCGCTGAATATCTCCTGTTCAATAAGTTCCTGTTGAGCATCCCGCATTGAGTTGTTTAGGGCTTGTGTTGTCGAACCTGCTCGAGGACCGGATATTGACGAGCTAGCTTCGAGTGAAGTTTCAAGTGGGCACGAATATTTTTTCCCGTTAGTCTTTAAAGACACTTGAAGTCGGCGATTTTGAGAGTGAGGGAAAAACAAGAGTGGCGGTTTGTCGTCTGTAGTAGATGGTTTTAGAGAGCTGTTGGACGGGACCGAACCAAACGCTATTCTACGATATCCAAATGAAGCTGTGTTTGATAGGAGTCAGTTGCATTTCTAGCAAATAAAGTATGACCCTTACATCCTTCTAGAGCAAAACCGAACAGTATGTCTTTTGAGGTTCGTGTAGAGCCTTTGAGTGCTGGCCCCGAACCAGGAGGTAGTGGGGCAGGCAGCAGTGCCCAGCAAGCCTGCCTCAAGCGTAAAGCAGTGGCCCAATAGCTTGTATCATATCGTCCCTGTGATGTGCTTGATCCACCACCTCTTCCTGCGCGCTCAATCTCTTCCGCCGTCGAGAGTGCAGCTTTTCGTAATATTGCCGCAGCTTTTCGAATCCCAGAGTCTCGCGTAGTGATCCCAATTTGGGCGTTCATAACTGCGATAGAAGGCTTAGTGGCGGGTGATGCAAGCACCGAGGGCGCAAGTGTCACAGGGGCTGGTGGAGCCTGGGTAGCCGGGGTAGGAGCGAACCCCGCAAGCCCTGCGGTTGGGTTTGCTCCGCTCGTATTAGTATTAGTCCCCGCTATCGAGTTCACAGCGAGGAGGCAGTTAAGCAAGTCCAAGGACGTGTTCATGCTATAGCGCGCTTCTCTAACCAAATGTTAGTAGTGGTGCGTAAGAATAAATCAGCAACGTACTCGAGACGTTGAATCATATCTACACGAAGTTGCATCAAGGTTTCCGGGTTTAGCGTGATAAGCTGTTGGTCGCTCTCTTCCGCATTGATTTCTTGCATCCCATCCGCATTTGTGTCTTCTTCAAGGAAAGCGTCCGTTTCAACGTCGGCGGGGTGGAGCACGGTGGATGACGATACTGCATCTATGATTCCCGCGCCATCTGCCAGAACACGGGCCTCAGTGATAGTCCGAAACTCGCGTTTACGGGAAGCAATGAGGTCGTGTAGGCGCTTCAGCTGGGGTGCGAGCGCAGCGGATGGGGTCTGCTTTCTGTTTCAAAAGGTTCAAGGTGTGTATAAGGGGCTCATATAAAACACCAACTCTTCGAATATCAGCATGCTGTCATTTCCAATATCTCGAAGGTTCGGTATTGGCTTGCCATTATCATCACGGTATGGAGGCTCAAGAGACAGCTTTACTAGACGAGGATCTGGTCCTTCCATTATGTACAATGAGACCAAATATAAAACAATAGTCTGGGTTCGGCTTCGTAGTTTGAGAGTTGATCAAGCAAAAGTTATACTGCTAGAATATTTCGACCTCGAGAGCTTCGTCTAAAATGCAGTGAGAAACAGATAAATGAAAGTTACAAATTAAGACAAATAGTGACCTGAGAGCAGAAGGAAAGCTAAGATGGACTGAAGATGCCAAAGGCTCCACTAGGAGTGGCTAATGCGATAACCTGAAGCAAGTGTTTTTGGTACGACAAGCGCCAGTGGTGGTTGCCAACAAGACACGAATCGTTTGCAAATTCAAGGAACCTTCCCGCCACCCCATCACCTTTCCGTTACTTAAGAGCCTCAAGCTAAGACTTGGATTCTACGAACTGATTTGTTGAGACACTCCTCGGCCAATACATTGCAGTCCTTGTATTAGACAAAACTCAGTTTTTGTATCTGAACACCTTTAGTTAAACAAACCCACGCGTCAAGTTTAGCTGGGCATAAACCTGGGGACTCGTAGTTCACAAATCGAGCTTGCGAACTCGACCTGCTTTGTTCGTCTGATATTGCAACAATGGATGAAGGGTTTCCCAAAGGTTGGTCTCTTATCGACGATCCAGACAACTTCTCAGCCCTCACACATGTAAACTCCTATTAGAGCCGAAGCGCGTTCCTTCAAGAGACCCAGACACAATGACTGCGCCTGTGCTAGCGGTTGTAGTTACAATCTTCTCCCTAAGTTTGCTATTCCTTATCTATAGAAAAGCATCCTCGTGGAAGAAGGTTGTCCGACATAGGTATCACACCTACATATTTGCCCTAGCACCATCACTAACCAAGTGTCTTGCACAGGATGCGCACTTGGTCCAGACGAGAAGGTCCCATTCGGCTGCCGGATGACGAAGCCGAAGAGTCCCCTCTTTCACACCAACCGCCAAATCCAACTAGTAATACAGTTTAGCATTAGTAGTACAAATGCCTAGAACTATCATTTCTAGTTCTACATTGGACAGTTTTTGTAATTTATGGCCAGGACTTAACTGCTTTGACACTACGTATACGTTGCTAATTACCAATCGCCACGCCAATCTCTCAGTTATCAAGCTACGCCGTACTCGGTGCCAACCATTCAAACCGACAAGCGACTTCGTTCGTAGATAACCGAACGGCCATTGCTCCGGTCGATAGGGGAAGCCCAAATCGAGGTTTTGTATTGTACCAACGCAAGTGGGGCGACCAGTCTGATCCTGCGTGAATCTAGCCCTGTATCGCGCTTGCAATAACCCAACCCCCCTCCCCAACTCGCGAGCATACGCGTAGAAACAAGGGCCGAGCAAACAACGATTGAATGAGAAATCACCAACTCAAAGCAAGCTACAATTGAACTACCACATGACGCATATACACTTACAAGCAACCGAATGCAAACTTGGAAAGATACAACTCCGCCTCGTGGCGACTTC
>JAYRCO010001129.1:0-12701 GCA_037042815.1 Ceratobasidium papillatum | reverse complement strand
CTTATAGGACCTTTGAGCCCTTTTAGTGCTTTCAATTGATTCCCAGGTCCCCCAAGCAAAATTCCATTTTGCTGATGCAGCTCCAGCTCAGCTAGCGTAGACAGCCCGGCTGACTTGAGGGTGCTTGGGGAGTATGACGAGGGCAGTCTAATTTCGATATTATCCATGTCGTCGTCTTCCAGCGGTACATAGTTTGAATGGTCGGGCTCGTCCAGGTTCGACATGTAAAAGCTTCGACGGTTTTGATGAGTTGTGATCCTGTAGCGTAGTGCGATGCGTTGCGTGTTGATATTTTCAGCCCGCCGAGGGGTGGGATTTGAACCCAAATCCTTCGTGTCTTCTTTGAGTCTTTGTCTGAATACAAAAATCACGAATATAACATTTAGTTTGAGGCCCAATCGATTGAACTGGCTCTACTTACACGCTATGCTCAAGTTCAATTCCCTCCGAGACCCACCTTGTGGCACCAGGTTTCCTCCCAGCCACGCGAGCTTCTGGAGATTCGTTTTTTCGACCCTCTTGAATCTTTGTCTGATAACTTCCCTCTGCGTATGCAAAACAATTGATAAGCCAGTAACCCAAACCTGGCAATGCTTACGATTTGTGATAGAATCGAACATCGGGCTGTCCCACTTTCCGTTCTTATTCTGCTTCGCCTCTATTGATTCAGCCTTCCACTCTTCAATCTTATGAGGGGTGAACTTGGCAGTTAGATCGTCGTATCTCGTCTTCTGTATTATAAACATCTTCTTCGCCTCCAAAAATCTTGGAGGGAGCGATGTATCTACCATAAATTTAATACGTTTACGCTCACTTCCTAATAATGTGACTCACGAAAGCGAATGATCTTCTCAAAATTGAATTCATAGGCCATGTTGTTCATGCTGTCGGTGCGACTCCCTGGGCCTTGCTCGGATGTACTACCGGCGTGCTGGTTCATGTATGCCCAAACTCGTTCCGGACCTTCACCCTCCAGACGCCCCACGTACTGCATAAAATCGAGCGCATAGCGGATATGGCAGGCAATCTCGTGCCCAATCATATGCCACTTGGGAATCGCGCCATTAAAGTCCAAATCTTCAGGCACTAGGAGGTCGCTCGGGAGATTGAATTTTCGCGTTAGCCAGTTGATGAACCAGTGACACCAGATGTCATAGGTCATGCGCAAAACGACGCGCCCGTATCCATACATGTATCGGACAATCTGAGCAAACGACCAATCGCAAAATATAAATCTATATTGTGAAGTCGTCAGCGGGAGGTAATGAAAAGATAAATAATATTGTGCATATAGCTCACTTTTCCCCTCCGGTAAAATCAACCATACCTCGAGGTATGAAACAGCTATGGCTAGTGCAGGTAAATGCGCCTATGCCAGTAACATCTCGCCCAGCCTTTCGAACCGAATTCTCCTGAGCCGCTTTGTGGTGATCACAAGTCGGTTTTTGCTTCAGTTCGAAGAAAACATTAAGCCAGTTTTGGAAAAGACGGAGATAGTGCTACTTACTGTTCGTTGCGGTGCATGTGGCTGCTGAATCCACTCCTGGTACCGCCCCTTCTCCGAGAAGTAGGCTTTTCCATCCGAGAAACAAATATCCCCTGTGTCTACCTTCTTCGCTTTCCGTACGCTGCGAAAATTCCCGTCATAGCTGACATGTACTCGAAACCATGGTCTGAAATATTATTCTGATCATCAACGCGAGTGTTTTGGGGGTTGAACGTAGAATAATATTGTGCTTACTCTTCTTCGGCGCTAACTTCCTTCCAATCAAAATTCAGCCCGGGACGAGGACAGGCAAGACAATCCAAGGCCTGATCACCCGGGTGGGCTTCGTCAGGGTGAGAATAAAAACCTTCACTCGCCCTCTTGAGGTTTGTGATGTGAAGAAACTTGCGGTATGTGCTGAGGAGCTCACGATACCGATCGTCTACATCCTCGGGGAACCCAGGATTGGTCATGCGTTCGAGTACCGAGTAGAACCGATGCGCCGATGTACTTCCAAGCGTGTTAAAAACGTTGAAAACAGCAAGCAGGACCTTAGTGAAAGCGGAGCGAGGTGCGACGTCGGAGCAGGGGAAAAGGCCAGCGCTGAGCAATTGCTCTGGCTTCGACGAAGAATTAATGTGATTACAGTATCGCACCTGAACCTCGGTAAAGCCGTTGAGATCTCCAACAAGTATAGAAGTTGTGGAACCTTTTTCCGAGCACGGTTTGCCGTCGTGTCCGAGGTGTAAGATGAGTCCTAAGCGTGCTAATGGAACATCGCACCAGTAACTACCGCTCCAAGTCTCCGTCCGATGCGTTGGATTATGCCGATGTGCGTCCACGAGGCAGGACTGACAGTAGTGAGCATTCCCCAGACATGACACGCAGCGAAAGAATGACGAGACGGACTGCTGACAATTTCCGCAATTCGGGAGTCGGGGAGGGGCATCGTAATCGTATTCGGCGTTCAGGTAGCTATGGGACGAAAGCGTAAGCCACTGCTGAAGATATGAGTTCGAATTCTACGATATATAAGTCACACATAATCACTGGATTAAACGACTGCAACTCACCTTCTTGGTGGGCTCGGCTGGGATGGAGGAATCGTCCTCATCCTCGGGTCGCTGACTTACATCTGCGGCAACGCCTAGCGTATCGACTAAGCCCTCTATATGCGGGGAGCTGATGTGTTTAGAGGACACTTGAGATGTAACACCTGGAGTTGTAGTCGAGGTGCTCGAGCTGGCAACGGGGAGTGGGTTGTTCATGGAAAATTCGATTTCTTTGGGAGCAGCCTTTCGTCGGCCTTTCTTTCGGGATGGTTTCGGCTCGTCATAATTGTCGATTTCGATGTGAGAAGTAGCACTCCTCTCGATCTCAACATGCACGCGCTTTCGCTGATGCGCCATTGGCGACTTGAAAGGAGGGGTAGGAGAGATTGAAAATGATCAAAAAAAATTTGCATTGAGTCAGCATATAGAAACCAATATAATACAAACGGTCTAGTTATAGAAATCGGCGGTCCAAGCGTAACCATGCTTAACATATCCTGTGGATGAATACTCACTCTTGGACGAATCCGAGAAACTAGCGGGAGACTGACGGGGGGTTCTCGAGAGGCCAACGATCCCGACTGCCAGCCTCCCCCTCTACAATTCGTCGCTGCTCGGTTGTATGAGTATATGCGGGCTCGGCCCGGCTCTCAGAATCACAAGGGGTAAGCAGAAACCAATTAAGACTCCGCCCATCGGTGGAGGCCGCCGGATAGCTACGAATATCACATCTGGTTTATCCGAGCTCAAATGTGGGGGGCGTCATGCAGGCAATCCCGAGAGGCACAAATACCATGTGGGCACTCTCGCGGCTGGACTTAACGCAATCATGTACCTAAGTTCGATGGCGGCCCGCAGCGTGTCCGGTCGAATAAAATGATAACACGGTCAGTTACGACGTCGCTAGCGTACTCGTATCAAATAAGGTAGTAAAAGTTAGCGTGAACCGGCAGATAGATATCGGATAACACATTGTGGTAGGCAGACCGTTCAGAAGGCGCTGTGTAGACCGCGCACATCCGTAGATTCGAATAACTTAGCTGCACTATGTGTTAGAGCCAAGCTGCTTAAAGGCGCATGTAACGCCAAGGACTAGGTAGGGAGAACGTTCGCTATGCGCTTCCGATGAGAAAAATCTCCTATCCTTCCCAGAGGAGAGGCGACGAATTCAGAGATGGGTGTTCTATCAATGCACTACCCCATACTTTTGAAAGTTAAGCGCATATATCTAAGTACGTAGCTTAAACGAGTCGTCTCATACCTCAAAGACCTAGCTTGTTGGATGCGCTTAGGGAGCGCATGCCTGAAGACGATATGTCACTTTGCTATGGACGCACTAGATAGGTGACACACATCTAGCTAACCATGGCGCTGGCGCAACCCAAAAGCTGAAACACACGCGAGTCACTCAACCGATCGTCCACAATGCTCGCACTTATCAAATTGAATCACGGTTGTTACTATTATATGCGCACCCGGCCTTTAACCAGCTTTCTGTACTGTCGGCTTGCATTTCTTGCTAGTTGCACGTACGGCAACATGCTTTATGTTCTAGATAGGTATATATACGTGGTCTTGTAGACCATTGCTCACGTTTGCTCGCCTTTACCGATCCTTGATGTGCACGCAGATCGCAGAGATCTGCGGGACGAGAATCCACCCCGCATCTGGAGACTCTTCGGATGAAAGCCGATTGAGGCACATCCGATACGTATCTGGTTTTGATCACGCGAAACGCGTGGTGTATGCGTGGAGGTCTATCAGTTCAGTAAAATCCCGATTCGGAAATCCGTTCACCGCCATAGAAATCCCCTATCTCCAGGTCGTACATCAAAATTATTCCGATGTTTTGATTCTTTCGCCGAATTCGAGAAGCGAATGATTCGGGCCAAGTCTCGCCGAAAAACAAAGCGGGTAAGCAACAGAGTGATTACGGGAAAATAATTTTATTAATTGATGGATGAACGATCTTTACATAAAAGACGGGGCCCATTCAATCCGCCCTCTGGATACAATCCTCTCCCACCCCTGCACCTTCTCGCATACACCCTCCCTCCCACCATTGTCCGGGCTCTTCAGCTTCTCTCCGTCCGATCTGCGCATACGTCGGCCATGGCGCCTCGCACGGCTTACAAGGAGATGACGCGCGATCAGCGTAAGCTCCACCTCCGACCCACCCAGACTATCCTCGACCTACCGCAAACGTTCAACCATACCCAGAAGCTTTGGTGGAACTCAACGATTGGCGCGGAGCTGACCAAACACAAGGGTTCGAAGGGTTCGAAGGACAACAATGCGCGCACGTACGTCATGACCAAGTTCGTCGAGAAGTTCTGCAAAGAGCTTTACCCTCATCTCACAACAGAGGAGGCTCAGGACTACGAACTTATCATTGGCGATGTGAGTATTATTGTTCCTTCTAATTGGACTTGGCGCTGACAAATTTGATTTCCCACGCTCTTCCCGACATCGCCGATCAGCGCGTTTACCAATACGTCAACAACCACACCAACCACGGATCGGAGGGCGTTGGTCCGAAGCCGCCGAAACGCCCAAAGTCCAAGCAGTACGCCTACGTTGGCTGGACTCGCGACAAACCCGACGAATACAAGGCCCTGTTCAACGCATACCTCGAGGAGAACGAGCTTGTAACGGGCAAGCTTGATGTTGGAGCCCGTCGGTCGATCGACTCCCGACTCTTCAAGGCCAATGTCTCGGCGGAGGAGCGGGCTCGGTACAAGCGCGAGGCGAAGGAGACACTCAAGACTATCAAGAATATCCAAGCGCTGACGGGTGCAGCGCGAACACTGTATGTTTTTTATATCGATTCACTCGCTTGAACATCAACACTAATAATGTATTATAGCTATATTCAGGAATTTCCGGGGCGGTTGAAAGCGTTGATCGAGGAGGCCGAGAAGGCCGCCGGAATCCGGTTGAATGTGCAAATGTTCGCCGAGAAGGAGAACGGAAATATGGGTCTCACTACGTAAGGGTTTCTTATTCTGTCTGTATTGAAATGCATAAATTTCTGACTCTTTTGCGTGCGTCAGTATACTCTCGGAATCGCTCAAAGATTTCCGCACCACTACGGCGATGGGCCATCTACTTTCGTCTCTGAAAGCATGGTTGGAACAACAAGGTACGTTCGAATTTGCCCTCGAGGTCGTCCTCTCGCACTTACATTTTCACCCAAGGCAAAACGGTCGACTCTGGTATCCCTTCCATGGCCCCCTATCCCAACCCCGATCCCGCCAAGAATCGACAGCCGCTTCTTCCAAAGGGCTGGCCCGATTTGAGGCTCGCCGAGCTGCAAAAGCTTTGGCGCGCGTATGCGACGCTGATATGGGGTGAGTAAATTGTAATTCTCCATCTTAGATAATCTAACATTGGGATCTATAGGGCAGGAGGGTGGCGGCAAGAAGGTCCCTTGGGGGGAGATACAGAAGGACCTCGAGAAATGGATCGATCCAGCCCGTTTGCCCGAGGGGTTCGAGTGGAGGGACCCCGGCTCGATGAATCTGCAACAACTCATCCTTATCCTCTCTTGGATTCGAGACGGCGAAGCAGGCGATCTCCTCCCCACCCAGATCTTTCAGTTCCGCCGCATCATTGCTCGGCAAGAGGTTGTTGACGCTTCCGTCAGCGAAGAGTCATCGCGCGAGCAGGTCACCCGAAAGGGTAGACAGGCTCTCGAACTTATTTTCGACGCGACGGTCACGCGCTGCCATGTAGTTGGTGGCCTCGATTATCCGCCGGAGTCGCTCGCCTACGCCGCTTTCCTCGCTAACGACACGTCTGAGTCGAGCAACGACGCAACCCCATCTGCCGAATGGCTCGGCCTTCCACATGGTACCTCCGTCTCCAGTGGAGCGTTCGGCGAGGAGGAAACCTCGACTCTCAACCGAACTATCAATTTATTTGACGAGTCGGAGCGTCCGCGCCTTCGTGCGCTCATCAAGGCTTATGTAAGATTCTGCTCACTTCTCCCTGCCTCGGTACGTACAAGATAATTCACGCATATCGTACCGACCGCTAACAAGCATATTAGACTCCCGAAGGCGTCTGGTCTAAAAAACCCGATTTCCCCGCCCTTTTCCCTACCTCCGTCCCCACCGACCCCTCATATAATTTCTTCCGGGACTTCTGGTTGGCGATCACCTATTACTCCGGCCCTCGAAAGTGTCTCGCGAACGGCACTTTCATGTCCTTCGAGGGCTGGATCGAGGAGCTCGTCGAATCGAAGGGGTTGATGCATGAACAGAGCGCAACGCTGCTGGGTGGCGCATCGGGGTGCATCTGGATCGTCCGCGCGCTCCTCAAGCTCTTCTTCAATTTTTCAGCTGTTCTCAAGAATATCGAACCTCCCGTCGCACTTCCAGCCCAGTACGACGCCACTCGGCTCCCAGTTCAGGATTTACCTCGTCTGATCACGTGGATCGAAGACTGGACGGGGTACCTTGAATGCAGCAGCGACATCCTCGCCAAGACATCGACAGATCGACTAGCCGGCAATTCTCGTACCTCCTCGTCCACTGCCCCTGCCCCTCTTCCTGCTCCCGAGTCCAAAGACGAAGGAACTTCTGCGCCAGAGCTCAATGCGACAAAACGCAAACGCAACAGCAAGAAGGAGCCGGCGAAATCAAAAAAGGGGAAGCGCCCGAAGGTTGACACTCCTAACGCTCGGGGCGAGGAGCTCGCTGAGTCGTCATCCGACGAGGATTCATCATCATCATCGGACGAGGACTATGATAATCTGGATGTGGATATGGAGGACGGGCTGTCCGAGGAAGAAGAGCCTGACATCGTCGCGCCCATGCGTGAGCCGAAGAGGGTTTCGTTTACTTCAATGAATGCAGATGAGGGTACAAAGCGCCCAAAGGCGTCTATAGGTCGTGGTGAGTAGGCTCGGATATATCTTATTTTCTTTGATCTAACGCTTCGCGCAGGCATACCAATGGAGGGAATTGTGCCACCCGGTTACCAACAATGGAAGCCTGTACATTTTATCTTTGATGGTGTTCCCCATGCCGGTCTCGCTCCCCCGCCCCGTTGCAACGAGACCTACGAATCGATCTCGGCTGCTCTCAAAAAGGCGATACCCGAAAAACTCGCAATTCTCGAAGCCTATCACGATTGTACTCGCTACAATGACAATGCTCGTCTCGTAGACCTTCGTTTTACTCGTTCGCTTGTCGCTCGAGCCCGCCAGGCTGGGTACCATGAGTTCTTGCTGGAGTTCGTAGCCCAGGCCATGGTCTATTGGCAGCGAGCAAAGCGGGAAGGCCCTACCGTTCTATCCGCCGCTGGACGAATTTTCGACGCAATGCGGGATCTATTCAGCATCGTCACGCCGGCGTTTGCGATCCGCGCAAAGCACGAGAAGGACGGGAATCCCTCTGGATACAACCTCAAAGCTCTCCGGCAGCTTGAGATCGAGGCGCGTATCGTGCTCGCCCAGTTGCGCTGGACTTGGGACGAGTTCGTCATTCTCGGCAAGTTGGGGACGGGTTACGCGCTTACCTTGGATGATGAGGCGGACTGGTATGCCCTTGGCCGGCAATGGATTTACCACAACGTAATCCCGAAGGTCAAGCCCCTCGCATCGGCCTTCCAGTTGATGGTCATATGGACCCGCAATCTCGAGCGCTGCATCCAACCGTTCGTTGAGCATCGCAAGGAGGTGTGGGCCTGTACCATGTTGCCTTGGGAGAGTCGCTACGAGAAGATAGAGCTCAGGTATCGTTTTGGTGCCATGTCTTGCCGAGACATGCACAGTATTGACCCGAGAAGTGAGTGTTTTATTTCAGTTCTGTCTATGAATTTGACATTTATTTTTGACAGGGATGCGCTATTGGATAAACAAAGAGGTGATACGCGCACGCGAATGCTGGAATATCGCTCCGGAACAATTATCGAAGATGGAGGATGAAGAGGCAACAGGTGAGCGATATAATATAGTATGGGGGGGGGGGAAAGATACTGACTTAATGTGCCTAGGTATTCTCTTAGGAGTAGGAGAGGGATCGGCGGCGTGGCATTGGCGTTCGGCCCTTGAGCACGTAGGCGAGATTACCGCCGAAACTGTCGTCGAGCACCCCTTCTTCACTGATAGTGCACAATTGCCCCCCGAACCTCGCCCTCGTCGTGCCGAATCCGTTGGCTCTGCGTTGGGTGCGTCGGGTGCGCCTGATGCGCCTGCTATTTCCGCCGTCGATCCTGCTCCCTCTCTCGTCAAGCAACGCCCGCGTCCCAAGCCTCGCCCTCCTCGTGCCATATCCCCTGATCCTGCGTCGGATGCGCCTGATGCGCCTTCTACTCCTGCTGCTTCCACTGTCGCCTCCGTTGAATCCGCTCCCGCCGCCGTCGAAGTTACCCTTACTGCTGCACCTACTCCCGCCGCCGTCGAGCCTACTCCCACCGCCGTCGAGGCTACTCCTGTCGTCGAGCCCGATCCCAATGGGACTACTCCCATCACCGACCCTACTCGCGCTATGGAATCTACCTCGGCAGCCGAGGTCGCCCCCACAACTGCGGCTGTTGAGGCCGTCGCTGAGCCATGCGCGCTCACCGCCGTTGAGGGTACCGTGCCCGGGTCTGCTGCCGATGAGACCTTCGTTCCCGCTCTCACCAGTGGTGGTGGCGACTCGACTAACGCTCCGGTGGCGGAAACTGAGGCCGCCGAAGCAACCGGCGCTGCCCAACCCGAGAAGACCAAGCGCGCTGCCAAGGCCAAACGAACAAAACCCAAGCTCGCTGCCGTGGACCCGGTTTCCGAACCCGCCGTTCCGAAAGCCGCCGGTAGTTCAAAATCCACCCCAGGCTCCAAGTCTGCTCCAGCCTCGAAATCCGGTGCGGCCTCGAAATCCGTCCCAGCCTCGAAATCCGTCACCGCTCCTACCTCCTCTCGCGCGACACGGTCATCGACGGCCCAGAAGATCGCCAAAGTGGTCCCCGTTGCTACTCAAACCAAGCGTAAGAGCGAAGCGACTGATGATGGCATAGCTCGCAAACAACGGAAGCGCGGTCTGTAGAGGGTAGCTCGTCAGATATGTGAATATGGATAGTATACTTGTGTTTGTCTCCACGAATATGTCTTGGTTTAGCCTGAATGCGAATTAAATTTTACCTCTGTGCTTTTTGAGTGTGATAACCGATGAGCTCGAAGCGTGCTACTTCTGGCAGAAGAAGTTATAAGTGAGATTCACCTAACAATGAAACTCAGTTTGCTCAGTAACAATCTAATGTTCAGCAGGCTTTGTCCTCGCTGGTAGCTTGTGCAAAAGATCAAAAAGGAGCATTCGGATGCACAACAGGAGGTATAATTGCCGCTTCAGAGCCTATATCATTATCTCCATGTGAAATGTGGTACAGACGACCAGATAATTTAACTGTACCAAACGATTATTCCCACGTCAAGATGTTTTAGGTGCAAAATAATATTCGTATCGTACATCACTCTCATGTTACAGATGAAAAGAATGGGCGCCAGTATAATACTTGAGCGCACGTGTATAATCTCTCACGGTGTGCCAAAGCTCTCACGACTAAACAATGATTCTATTGATCAGTTACAGCTTCTCAGATTCGAGCTCGGATAGGTGCAAAGAGAAACAATTCATTTGGACTGATAACTCGAGAAAACACCCATCCGAACGTAAGAATATATTCAAGGCCTTGATTTGAACCTTACCGCTTGTCACCTGAGCATATATGCGCCTAGTTTCGGCGCGGTTATGCAAAGAATGGATTTGCACTCATCATGATCACGACGTGGTATATGAACATAAGCGTGTGCACTCACTGACGTGCGAATAATGCTAAGGCGCAGTATCATACTTCCGACGTCAGAGGTCTTGCTCTAGTTGTCAAAGGACTATTATGAACCTAAGCGTACTCACTCGCTTACGTTCAATTAATTATAAGGTACGGTATTATAGTTCGAGCGTCAGGAGTAGAACTCTGAATGCAGCGATCATATTGTTCAACCGCTCGTCGCAAATTTTACTTCAGGCGAGCTTCTCGCTAGTTCAACATGGTATTAGTTCGTTCAAAACCTATATGAGAAACTAGAACAAGGATACCCATTCCGCATTTCGGCTTTCGCTCGTGTCATCCTATGCTAGCATCCTTGTATTCCTCGACACACAAAGCGCGCCGTCGCAATATCATATTCCCTTTAGATACCTTACTATATGCAAGTCGCTGAGTGTCACACTGGTTTCGGTATATGCTGGCTGGTTGGCTTCATTCTGCTTCCAGGCCGTCGAGGTACGTCTACAACAAGGGAATAATACTTCGTCGCTGCTGATACGAGCTGCATTACGATTTGGTATATTATCCGATGCTCAAAGAAGCTCTGAGTCAGATCGGTATTATATGAGCTTTCTCTGATCTACTCCGTGTATCTTCTGCAAGATGAGGCAATCATACTATATATGCCCTATCGTAACGTTAGTCATATATGTACTTACGAGTTGTATGATTCTATACTGCCATGAGCATACGCAGCTGCGACGCCTGGCTCGGCTTTTGACGCAGCATTGAATACTAACTAAACTATAGTTTCCATCTGTTTAACCTCTGAAAGTCTCCAAAGGCAATAGAATAATTGCGTTTTGGACGCTTATCCGATTGCATGAAAATAATATTTCTCCACTACTCGCCCTAGCCCGTCAGGATTTCTCAATATGTGCTAACCGATTGTTATTGCTTCACTCTTAGGCTACTGACATTGGTCTTTGATGAGAGAATGATGCTCCAGCGCTGCCCATACCAGCGGCGCTATAAGCGCTTATATTTTTCTGACGCCAAGTGAGCTCTCAGCTAGCTCACGATCGTATAGATTTTCTTCCGCTTACCCTCGCTACCTCCTCTGCAATGGGCCAATTATGGAATAGGCGCCTCATGCCGACAGTCGCTCATGGATTATCGTGCGGGTAGAATTATTCTACGTCGCGACATCCACCTCGAGCTTTGACGCAAGAGTATATGCTTTCCGACTCATATTCCCCGTTTCTCCGCTCAGTCTGCCTAGGTGACAGAATAATTCCGCCTTCGCGAGAGCAACAAGATCAGCCACTCGACGCCTCGCTATATGCTACTCGCTAAGTATTGTCTTATTTTCAGGCTGCCGGCGAGCGTCTCTGACGCTTCAATAATACACCGTCGCGACCCAACGTACGGTGCCACGATCGAGAATATTATCCTGCCGCCAGGTGAGATCAGTCAGTTCAGTATTGTATTGGCTCGCTCTTGCCTTGCCCGTCTACATCTTTCACAATGAGCTGATCATACAATATTCTGCTCGCGTTGACCACTCGCCACGTCTGCTCATGGCAGCCGCATACTGTTGCGCAATAACAAGCGCGCCGTCGCGACGCTTGACTTGACTTTTGGCGCAGGATTATGTGATCGTGAGACCATATTCTACCATATTCCCTGTTTCTCAACTCTTCGACAGTGCCCCCAAGCAACAAAAATAAAGGCTTTTGCGCTGCCAGCAAACATGTTTAATGAGTAAATAATGCACCGCCACGATCCAGCCGCGCAGTACCGCAATGAAGAATATGATCCTGCCGCCAGGCGAGTTCTCAGTCAGTTCAATATTGTATCGGCTCGTTCTTATCTTGCCTGTCTACCTCTTTCACAACAAGCGATCATATAATATGTTTCTCGTGTCGACAACCAGCCACGTCTGCTCACGGCTTCCGCATACATCAGCGCAGCGACAAGCACGCCGCCGCTACGTCTGACTCTGCTTTTGACGCAGCATTCTATGCTAGCTTATCTATTTTTTGCGCTTCGCGGGTCTCCGACAGTGCCCTCAAGCAACAAAATAATTTCGCCATCGCAAGAGCACCGAGCACCCCCTCCCGATGCCTCCATGTATTTTAGTCGCTAGGTATCGTTCTGCTCTCAGATCGCCGGCGGACGTCTCTAACGCCCAAATAATTCATCGTCACGAACCAACGGCGGAGTATCGCGATCGAGAATATTATCCCGCCGTGAGGTGAGCTCTCGGTTGCTTTGGTATCATATGAGATCCCTGTCCATCCCGCCCACCGCTTGCGCAACAAGCTGGCCATACAATTCCTTTCTCATGGGGACTAACGCTCACGTCTGCTCATGCAGGTAGCATAATTCTGCGTTGCGTCAGACAC
>JAYRCO010001128.1:0-12727 GCA_037042815.1 Ceratobasidium papillatum | reverse complement strand
GGTTGATTGCTTGGGCAACAACAGTGGATACACCAGCCAACATAGCAGCAAAAGTAGTCGGGTCAAACCCACCAGCAGACGTGACAGCGGGAAGCGCCTCTGAGCGACCAGGTTGTGAACCACGGGGCTTAGTTGGACGGTCAGTCAACTTGAGCTGAGCTGGAGCATCATCTATAGTTGCCTTGTGCTCATGCTTCAGATATGAATTAGTGAAAGGGTGTAAAGATCAAGAAAAAAACGCACTATCAAGACGGCCCACTGAGCAAGTTCCCCAACAGATAGTAGGTGATGAGCGCCATCATTCATGGTATAACAGGGGACCCCAGGATGTGCCTCGCATGTTGTATACTTCTTTTCAAGCTTCGCTCGAATTGCCCATGTAGGAGTCTTCTCTACCCCCTCATCCTCGTCATCTGATAAAGCCTTTCGAACAGGCTTTTTAGACAATACAGCCTAATATACCAGTGAGATATGGGCGGATAATTGTAGTAAAAACTCACCTTAGGCTTCTCAGGCTCAATCTGGGACTTGATATGGATTGTCAACGGTTTTGTGCGCTTGCTTGGAGTGTGGAATAGGTGGTCAAAATCGCTGACCATGCCCTCATACTCATCTCGAGTCTCAAGCGATCGGAACGGGGAGCTTGCTTTGGAGTTACTGAACTGATAAGTCAGTAGCATGTCGTTGGCAGAGCGCTCGGATTGATCAAATCCCATGGTGGAGCCAATCCGAGTCAAAAACGTCGACCACGAAGTGAAGGAGGATAGCTCCAAAGACTTGTGTACTCGGCTTGTCAACGAGCCCTTTGGAACAAGGTATGTGATGGAGAAAACTACATGTAGACACAGTTAGGCATTGTATAGAATAACTGTTTGTACTCACCTTTGCGCTCTGGAATTTTCTCCTTTTTTTTCGACACCTTCTCATCCTCAGATTCATCGCCCATCAATTCGTCCTCCTCTAGCTCATCCACCATCCCTTCCTGATCCTCCTCCATCTCCTCTTCTTGATTAGCAAAAGGATCCAAATCCATTTCTTCTTGCTCTTCCGGGTACAGGTCCTCAGAGGCAGACTCAGCAGACTGGACCACTTCAGCATCATCTATGCAATATCAAGTGATTATCAAATGTGAGTGTCCAAGTATCCATTACTTGAACTCACCAGATCCATTTGTGGGCTCCTCTAGCTTTGTCAACCGGGTGTTCCGACGCTTCTTCCCAGGGTTAGATACCTGAGAGGCAGCTTTCTGAGCAGCCTGGGCCTTTTGATGAGCATTAGCAGCTTTTTTGAGGAGAGCACGTTGACGAGCACGCTTGTCAGCCATGATAAATACAGTAAAAATGAAGACTGCTTGATTCAAAAGTTGGGAGCACAGTTTACGAATGAGAAAAGATGTCGGCGCTTAGGTGAGCTCTTATTGGAAATCAGTAATCCTCCTGCAGCTGCAGCCGCTCTAGCAGCCACATTGTACCCAGACTAGCTCAATCAGCTGCGCGTAGACTGTACGAGCCGATTGGTGCAAGAAACACAAGTTTTGGTTAACTATTGAGTCCAGAGCAGTCAAATAGCTACTTGAGATCGAAATTTTGCACCTGAGGTATTACATGAGTATAAATACACACGCACATGCGCCTGGAGAAGGCGATTTCAACGCACTTTACTATTTTGTATATAGTCTAACAGCCGAGGAGAAACAGCTAAAAAGTCCTGAAACTACCTAGTATTTATGCACATTATATCGCCCTGAAAGTGGTAAAAATCTACTGGTTTCTTTGTGCTTGCATTTGCGCCGGCATCCGAGGACTATGTACGTATTTTTATTATATTTCTACGTTGAGTATTTACAGAGAAATGACTGAAAACAGTCCGGGTACTCCGTAGCCCGAAACAATGGTTCACCAAGCGCCGACTGCAACGACTTTTGCAAACGGCTGTAAATCTTTTAGCTGGAGTGCTCGTGTATTCATTGTATCAAGCATTCAGTTGTAGATCAAAATGATCCCATCACTCGATGTCCTCATGAACAAGCCGTTCCATTCCACTAGACTCATCTTCGACCGATACGGTATAAATAAATATGAATGTAGTCGGTGAACTGGTTTATAGAAGATAGTACCAGTTTGACGCTACAAGTTTAGCGAGCACGTCATTGACCTGGTGTTTTCTATCTATCATCTCGATCGAAACTCGGATAAAAAGGCGGGAATGCGAGTTCGGGAGGATCTTTTCGTAGTGGTTTGGCTCGAGGTTAAAGTGATCGGAAAGCCTTGTAAAATGAAGAAAATGAGGCGAAGTTCAAGGCAGGTATATGAGAGACGAACCGAGATATCTCAGTCTAACATATGTTCGACGGGATAGGAGACGGATGTCCAGATAGAGGAAATGTCGTAGGACCTAGTAAGAAAAGTAATCCCAGAAACGCAAACCCCAGAACCAAAATGAAACGCACCGGGATGATCCCCTCCCTGATCTATTCAGTTGGATACTCGCAGCCTCAAGTCGGGTCTGACTGCACATATTTCGGCAGAGCGCTCGGGGATGAACCTGCTGAGGTCAGTTAGTCAAAGCTTTACCATAGAACATATCGAGGATGTTCGAAGCGACTAGAGAGGAACATATGTGAACCAACCAAACGATAGCTTCCCAGATGTTTCAATCCCCTCGCGTGCCTCGTCCGTTGTGTGGGTTGGTGTAGTGTCAAAAATTGGTGATGCTGCTGTCTTGTCCCTCGATCTGTGCAAGAAGAACCTCCGCTTCATGTGGTGACAGCATTCCCGTCATAGCATCATGTTCGCGGTACGGAGATCCAGTCGATTGAGAGTGTAGATGGGAATAGGTGAGGATGGGAATAGAAGTGCCGGAAAGGCAACGGCGGCCGCTACGTTTGAGCCTGATTCGGGCTCCTCGCTCGAGCTATCCACGCCAAGCGATCAACGAAAAGTCCTCGCTGAAGAACTGGACAGGTGACACCTACATAGCTATGCCAAAAAACCCTCATTTATCCGTCTCTCTAATTCTTGTTCATCTACTCGATCCGACATTGTCGTACCCCATCGCATGACCCTCGGCGGACACCAGACTTCATCATCACGTCTAGAACTGGAGGCGTACGGCCAGTCTGCGTCGTCTAAGTCGGATATTGTAACAAGAAGCGTCCATAAGTCTGAGAAATTTTTCAGTGATATTTTGCAAGTCGAGATATATGTGAGACTCGCTAGAACGAGGTCGAGAACAAGATTCGAGCCGGGCGCTAGTGATGGAGATGAGACCCTGTGGCACCCGCCGTCGTTTATCGGCCCCGACCTCCTGTCTCTTGCCGATCACCTTCAGGCTGCCAGCCACCGCCCTGGGACGTCCATACGCCGCAGTCTATCCAAGCGTGCGTCAATTATCGAAGAATTCGCACATCCGTCTCAAACAACTGAATCCTCTCGCGTTTCCACTTACTATCGACTATCGACTTGGTTTGCCCAACTCGAAATACTACCGAGCAATGACACATTCAGCGGCCAGTTCTGATACCCCGGATGGATGGCGGCTCTGCCGGCTTGAAAAGTAGTCGATGTGGGACATGAGTGAAACCGAAAGCTACTCTGACAAAGGACAGGATACTTGGAAACAGAAACGATTCCTAGAAACTTATTGGCTCAAGCACATAGTTGGCCAAATTTGCAGAACCATCCAGGTTCGCATATTTCGACTTGTTCATCAAGCTTAGCGAGCCTATCTTTCGACCTTTGTTAGACGCTTTAGACCGTCAACGACCACCGCCTTCGTCTAATGCCTATTTCCCTCGCGCTCTCTCGGCCAACACTCTGCTCAGCTGAAGAAAAGGGGGGAACGGATGTGAAAGTCGTGAATGGTGCTAGGGAACTGAAAGCTATTTGAGGAAAACGTCGGAAATGGTCTAAACGACTACGGCCAATCAAACGGCGGTGAATGGAAACTTGAGGTGTGGGGAAAGGGGTCCAGTAGAGGAATGGCCAAGACCTATAACGCATAGATTTGATTGGAGGAGAGTGGACATAGTAATCTACGCAATGTACATAGTCGAACGAACCCGTCCTTGTTTACATCATAACCGACCATGCACCTCGCCACCAGTCCTAAGAACCAGCCCAAGCGCCAAGCCGAAGCGAATGAGCAGCGGCTTGAAGGAGCACCCATATAACCATATAGCCTCGGCAACGAAGGATAGAAGTGACGACGGACGGTATGGTATGCGAATAGAAAGCGGACATGGTGTACATAGGACGCAATCGGGGTGAGCCACGTCGCACTGGGGATATAGTGTCATTGAAAACTTCGGTTACGCCCTGCCTGAAGTGAAGTACAGAGCAAAAAGTTGTCCAGCCGTGTGCTCGGATGGTGAGACGTGCCCGAAGTGCAAGTAAAGATAAATAAACCAATAAATCTGCACCCATCGGAAATAGAACTTCTAAGGATGATGATGTGGTGGAGTAATGGAAAACGTAGATAGTCAAGCGATCGTCTACGTAGATAGGCAAGTAAGCGTCTTGAAGGATATAAGAAAATTAATCAGAAAACTAAATCGAGAAACATATGTGCTCAAAACCGAAATGGAACGCACCACAAGGGTTCCCATCCCAAATACGATGATACACATATACAGCGGCAAGACCCGGTCGGGTTATTCAGATCTTAGCCTAACCGTCGGAAACGGGCCTAGGGTAGGGCGGCAGTTAGTCAGAGCTTTACCACAAGATATTTAGAGGATATGAGAGAGGAGCATATATAGACTAACCTATGAATGGCTTCGAAATAGCTCGACCTTCCCATGTTTTTCCTCCATTCTTATATTTTCCGCCATAAGCGACAGATGTCGCCGCCTACAGTCGCATGCAAACTATCAGCTCCTCCGTTTCTTGTCTCATTTGTCTTTCACGTACCTTGCTCATTATACTCGTCTCCTCATTCGTCGAACTCCCAACGTCCAAGTATCACATGTTCCTCCTCCTCGCTCTTCCCTTCTCACTTCTCATCTTTGAAGGAATAACTCTGGCGGTCCTGGCACCAGACCCGGAGATTGGCATGGGCGTAGCCTTTCCCGCACTTCTCGTTCCACTAGCAGTCGCCGCACCTCCCCTCCAGAACCAGGTCCAGCTTCGATGTTCTACGACCCATCTCCCACGGAGAACCCCCGAAATCCCTCACACTTACCCGGCGATTTACTCGATGACTGAGCGTCTATAGCGTTTGATTGTTTATTTGAGTAAACGAGCACTTGCGCACCGGAAGACCTTAATCAGCCCCTAGCCTTCCCGTCTCTACACTTTGTACGATCCCTTTGGCAGGTTTACAGCGACCATGGGCGGGAGAGTGTCATCGAAAACAATGGGTTTGGTTTCTCGACGCGACTTAGCTGAGTGCAAGGGACTACTGTTTCCTGGTGCGGAGGACGCGTTCCCGTCATTGCATGAGTGCCGTAGCGTGCACGTGGAGTCCGGCCGGACGGAAGCGGGAATACGGACTACACATGGCATCTGAATGAGAAAACGAGCTTTGGTTGGGTAAGGACCGCATACTGGATGTTTTTATGCGAAGACTACTTGCTTGACCTATCCCTACTGCAGTCATCAGCTGGAGATTATAGTAGCTAAAGTTAATAAATTGACTTACAAAGCTACATAATCAGGTCCGCGTCCATCTGCCTTGGTCTCTCCAACGTATCCGCCTCGTCGAACATCGTCGCACTTCGCTGCATGGCCGTGCACGAACGCTCAGCATCCTCGAGCAAAGTATATTTGACCTGTCAACATGGGTCGGCAATTACTATGGCTATGTTTGAAGCAAGTTTTGGAATGGCAGTGGAGGGTGAACCAAGATGGTTCTCGACAGGGATGAGTCTTGAGTATGCAAGCGGGTCTTTGTTTGTGGATGATCGCCGCTGGGCGCCTAATTACCACTTTGAGCATCCTTCACCCTTGTACTCGACCACATATCATGTCAACCAAGACTGCAAGCCAGAGCGGGAAAATGACCCGCCGGCATATACAAGGTGCGTGTCAATTCGCAATGAAAATACTAGCGACATGGCTTGATCATTCTATATGCAGAAATCAAACTTACACCGAACAAATCAAGCCGGGCGATCAGCGTCAAAATCTTGGTGGACGGCAATGTCATACACGAGCTACCGGAAGTAAAAGAGAGAAAGGCTTTAATCTGGGATAGTCTCATGCTTCCCTGGTGAGTATCGTGCATTGTTCAGGACAATCCGATCTCCGACTGAGACGCTACGAAGTGACCTGAGCGACGCTTCGGCTGTTGTATTCCAGATCATAGAGGTCCACAGAGTTACAAAAGATCGAATCGGCATTGCAAAATGCACAGGATCAGAGCTGATAGGGAGTGATGCAGTATCAACAGGTGAGCAGGTCACGGAGAGTATGATACCTAGTTTCGCTGAGTAGATCAATAGAATGCGAAAATGGAATGTTCAAGCTGGACCTCAAACTCTTGACCGGAGGCGAGGTGAGTTTCTTTGAGTACTTTCGGGATGGACTTTAACGCTTCTCGCAGGCGGAACACGCATATATACTAGCGTTGGGAAAGGCACAGCAGTTCGGGAAACGACGCGGCGCACTGAACACATCAAGCAAGCTCGGATCTGCATTCAAGGGCTTTCTTGCTCTTGGAGAGAAGCTCTCAGAGGTGATACGATGTCCTGTCTTTCTCAATCAGTACGATCTCACACAATACTCTTGACAGCTAGATCCAACTGGTGGTGCAAAGGTTGCGTTCTGGGTCTGCACCATGGCATGGGAGGTATGTGTCTCGTCGCAGTAGCAAATTCCCCTCAAGCGCCGACTAAGCGATTTGGTTTCTACCGAACTAGCATCTCGAAAGTCAGAGTCAACTGGACGACAACTTGAGCGCCTTCGTCGAGCAGCTCGGGAGGATGACACCGACGATCACCTCGGTGCAAGACATCGCGGACGCGAACCTGGAGAACACAGTGACGGACATGTTGAACTTGATTGAGGATGCGTCGACATTCATCCTGAACTACAAGTCCCGGAGCGCATGGGGTATGTCGAGTATGCTGTGTGGTCCCCGCCAACGGCTAACAAGTTATGTGATCGATAGCAAATGTACTGTATTCGACTACGGACACGACTGTACCAGATCGTGTGCGAAACATTCTCGACAGGTTTGTACGGTTGCGAGAGGAGTTCGACAGCAGAGTCGGGACCCAGACTCTGCTGACGACGCGGCAAGCCTGTGAGTTAAGAAGCGTAAACGGTTGGAGTGATACTTATAGGCTACGCGTTTGGTAGCCGACCAAGCAAGTCTTGACAAGCTCAGTCCCACCAACCGCGCAAGATTCAACCCCGACCGAGCGTGTATTGCCGATACACGAGTACAGATCATCGAAGACATCGTCACTTGGTCTCAGGACTTCGACTCAGATCAGCGACTTCTCTGGGCCCATGGCTTTGCTGGTCTCGGGAAGAGCTCGATCGCAGCGTCTGTCTGTACGCGGCTGGAGAACCAGGATATGCTGGTCTCCAGCTTTTTCTGCAAACGAGACGACCCCGAACTGCGTGATGCACGATGTCTACTGAACACAATAATCTATCAGCTAGCCATGCGTCACAGTGCTTATAAACACGCTGTGGCGCAGGAGATCCAGAAGGACTCGGAGATATGTGTTGCTCACATGCAGAGACGCTACATTTCACTTGTCGAAGGTCCTCTGAAGGGCATCGAGACCCACAAGGAATCCAGGAAGCTGGTCATAGTCATCGACGCACTAGACGAGATCGCTCAGGATGAGCATCGACTCTTCCTTCTCAGCTCACTTCGAAAAATATGTCATCTAGTGGCCTGGCTTAAGCTTATCGTCACAAGTCGCCCGGATGAAGACATTGAAGGGGCATTCAGTCAAAATGATAAGCTTATATCTTACCGTGACATATCTAAAGACAACACTGCCGACGATATACACACCTTTATTCAGTTACGTATGACCGCTATTGCCAAGGCCAAGCGTCGACCTGAATGGCCTGAAGAAAAGGTCCAAGCCTTAGCGGACCGTGCAAACGGACTGTTCATCTGGGCTCAGACTGCCTGCAAGTTCATAGAGGCTGGCTTCGGGGCAGACGCACGTCTCGAGCAGGTTCTGCAGGTCAACCGGCAGCCTGGGACATTGAACCCGTTTGCTGGACTAGACGAGCTCTACTCCACCGCTATTCGCAGCGTGTTTAAGGACGAAGGCGAGGACAACAAGGCGATGGTCCGGCTGTGCATTGGAGTGGTCGCAGCTACGTCGGCTTACACACCATTGCCTATACCCGATCTCGAGCGACTTTTGTTGAGGCAAGCGGAACCAGGGATACTGCATACGATCATCAAAGCTCTCAGCTCGGTGCTCTATGAGGACGGTGGTCCTGGTGGTCCTGTTCGCATCTGCCACCCTTCTTTTGAGGACTATATCACGGATGGCACTCGCTCAAGCGAGTTTCACATGGATATACGCCAGCGTGACATGATGATGGCCGAGAGCTGTCTTGATGTGATGCTCGCTGAGCTAAGTTTCAACATCTGCAAGCTCGAGACGTCGCATATACTCAACCGTGATGTTCCAGATCTGAGCTCACGGGTCGAAACAGCAATCGCCGGGCATTTGCGATACAGTTGCTTGTATTGGCATGATCATCTCGCTCAGGCAGAACTCGATCCTCTCGTGCACAAGCTACGGGTGTTCCTGTTTGAAAGGTCATTGCTCTACTGGATCGAGGCGCTATCTTTACTGGGGAAGGTCAATGTCGCACTTACGAGTATGCTCGCACTTAGCACAAATACTAGCAGACCGGTATGTCACTGAAACATATGGATTGTGGACAGGGCTAATCACCCTGATTGGGGTAGAGTCAGTTCAGGGACTGCTCAGAGTGCGCCAAAGATGTGTATCGTTTTATTCTCAGCTTCTATGACCCGATATCCGAAAGCACACCTCACCTATATGTCTCTGCCCTCGCATTGACCCCAACATCCTCAGATATTGGTCGGAGGATGCGCCCTCTATTCCCCAAAACGGTTGCCGTCACTATATGCGCTGAAGAGGAGTGGTCCTCCTGCTTGCGAACCATGTCTCATCCGAACGAGGTTATCTCTGTGGCATTCAGTCTTGACAATCGTCGCATAGTCTCAGGTTGCAGAGACAGAACAGTCAAAGTATGGGACACTGAGACAGGCTCTGCGGTCCTGGACCCTCTCAAAGGCCATACTGGTGATGTCTTATCCGTTGCTTTCTCCGCAGATAATCAGTACATAGCCTCTGGGTCTTGGGATGCAACAATCAGAATATGGAACTCTGAGACTGGCGTCGAGGTCTGTGAACCACTGAGAGGTCATTCCGGCGCTGTTCGTTCTGTCAAGTTCTCTCCAAACGGTCTGCTCATTGTCTCGGGATCAGACGATCATACAGTGCGAATATGGGATGTCAAAACAGGCCAGTGTACACTCAAGCTTGAGCGGCACTCAGATGAAGTGGAATCTGTTGCGTTCTCTCCTGACGGCTGTTATATTGCTTCAGGTGCCGATGACAGGACGGTGATAGTATGGGATGCTGAAACTGGAGATCCAGTCATGGAGCCCATACCGCATACCGCCATGGTTCTTGCAGTGTGCTTTTCCCCAGATAGTTCGCTCATTGCCTCAGGTACTATGGATGGCAAAATAACAACCTGGGGTCGAGAATCCGGCACCAAGCAGTCTGAATGTGTTGATCGAGATACAATCATGGTGCAGTCTGTAGCGTTCTCACCCAACGGCCAACAGGTCGCTTCCGGATCCGGCGATGGCGTTGTGCGCATCTGGGACTTGGAGTCTAGATGTGTGTTGGGGAAGAATGAGCGAAGGCATTCGAATCGAGTATGGTCTGTTGCATACTCCTCAGATGGTCGACGTATTGCCTCGTGCGCTGCCGACCACACTGTGCGAATCTGGGATGCCGAGGCAGACACCGAGATATCGACAGAGTCCTCACAACTCCACTCAGCTCCAGTCAGCTGTGTTGCATTCTCTCCTGATGGTCGCCTCATAGTCACAGGATCGGACGATGAAGTGCTACGAGTGTGGGATTTCGCAACAGGGATCATAAAAGGGGAACCACTGAAAGGTCACTCTGGGCTGGTATTGTCCGCTGCCTTCTCTCATGACGGCCGTCGCATAGTGTCTGGATCAGTAGACGAGACAATTCGGGTATGGGACGTGAAGACTGGTAACACAGTACTTGGACCACTGAGCGGCCACTCGAGCTGGGTGTGCTCTGTTGTGTTTTCTGCTGATGATCGGCTCATTGCTTCTAGCTCTCATGACTGCACTGTACGCATCTGGGATGCAGAGACCGGGGTCGAAGCACTTGAGCCACTAACAGGCCATACCGATCAGATCAACTCTATTGCTTTTTCACCCGATGGAAGCACCATGGCGTCGAGCTCTGACGACAAGACCGTTCGAGTGTGGGACACAAAGACCGGCACACTACAATTTGACCCGTTGCAAGGCCACTCGAATGATGTCACTTCAGTCACATTCTCCCCCGACGGCAAACACATTGTCTCATGCTCATCGGACAGGACGGCACGGATATGGGACACCAGTATAGGTGAACTTGATCGCGTTCTAGAGCAGATTGGTTCAAACGACTATCTACATGCTATAGCAGTCACACCCGATAGCCGCTATGTTGTGGCTGGTTCTGGTGACGGAACGTTGCAACTCTGGGACCTAGCCTCAGACAGTAACACGGCCAAATCCTTACGAGGCCATTCGAACGCTGTGAGATCCGTTGCAGTCTCGCCAGACGGTCTTCGCATAGCCTCGGGCTCCGACGACGGCACGCTGCGACTATGGGATGCTAAAAAGGTCTGGGCAACAGACGACTGGAATCTGTCACTGAATAGTGAGTGAATAACTCTACCGAGGCAAACATCGATGTACTGAGATACGGACATGCAAGATCTTGATACACTGACAGCTCTGGATGCATCCGAAGCTGCTCGCCATGTTGGTCCGGATGGGTGGGTCAAGTCGGCCACGGGAGAGCTACTGTTCTGGCTACCCCCTGTCCATCGAGTGGTTGACGAGTCGCTGATGTGCATGACTCCCGAAGGCATACGTCCACGCGCGACAATTGTCACTCGATTTGTGCACGGTACTGATTGGGCTTCTGTTATGGCTGCAGAGTAAATAGTGGATGACGTTATTGATTTCTAAGCAGTATTTTAGCTGTTGGATGTCGTTGAATCACTAGCTATGGGTATCAGGACGTATCACTACGTAGTGTTAAAAACATGTGAAATCCGCTTGACTAATCCTATAGCTGTATGCGATCGATTTGACGCGCATATAGGCGCAAGAATAAACGCTCTCACAGGATGGGCTTGTTGAGCATCAGAGGTCGTTTTCAAAGCCCATTTCCGCCCGTGCAATCAAGTACTGAAGAACGCGCCATCGCATAGGATACGGCAACCATAGATAGACAGAAAAGTGAATTCCAAATGTGGGTGTTTGTTTTCATGCTCAATGCAAACGAAAAAGAAAATCAAAACAGAGATAGGTGTAATGTGCAACCATCCTTCCTCCCATCACGAGCTCCTCATCAGCTTGTATGTCATATATGAGCCAATCAGTCCAAACCCTACAAGTCCCCCGATGATGCTATGCCAGACCGAAGCTTCTTAGTACATATCGCTAACAGTCAAGCACAAGATAAACGAACCTTAAAAACCATGTATACCCCTCCAAAATATCCTGGCCCGGAACATGCACGTTCATACCCCACAGACCTGGTCATCCCGCCTATAATCAGCTTCTCAATTACGCGACACAACAATGATATGCACGTACCGGTAACCAAGTTCATAGGAATCAACACCGTACCCAAGGCTGTCAGCTTAGACAGCACGTCGTTGATCTGGTTGTTCGCGTCTGTCATCTCGATCGAGATCTGGGCGAGGTAGTTGGAGTGCGAGCGCGAGAGAATCTTCTCGTAGTGGTTCAGGTTCTGAGTCATAGTAATCAAGTGATCCTATGAAAAATAAGAATTAGACTGCGTTGAATATAACAGCACGTGTCAATACGTACTTGGATATCCGAGAGGTAGAGTCCCTGTCGAAGAACAACGTCAGTCTGACAACCACTCGAAAATTGTCACTGAGACTCACGATATCAGACTTGGGCGCCACACTCCAGTTCTCGTTGCACCTCTTCGCCAGTCCTTTGACGACATCCGCCTTGTTGCCCATCAGCCTCAATAGTCCCATGACCTTTTTGCGACACGTCCCGATCCTGTTCACCCCAAACCCAGCTCAGCTCTGCATTCCTCGCTCTCCTAGCCGTAAAACTCACCGTCTTAGCATGTCACTCTGATCCGTATCCTTCAGAATCAAGACCAGCTCATCGATACTGTCGACTTCGTACTCGATCCCTTGGATGAGCGGACCAAACGCGTCGGTGATGTCGTCGATAAGAGCGTAAGATATCCAATCGGAGGTGACAGATATGTAGTCCTTGAGCTGTTTGATTCGGCGTCGGACATTTTGTGGGTGAGGTGTGCCTCGGAAATGGAACTGGCGGGCAGACAGTAGGTGGAAGATAGGGGTAACGGTAGGATAGAGGAACATAGTGGAGCGATGATGCAAAACAAGTCAATAAACGCATATCACTGAAATCAAAACTAAAACCCACCGAGATG
>JAYRCO010001127.1:0-12727 GCA_037042815.1 Ceratobasidium papillatum | reverse complement strand
ACGACCCATATACATGTTTTCGACAATTTGCTCCCTGAAAAACACGTGAGCGCACGAACTTTTGCAAACCGCAATAAATGCCACAACTACTTAGACTTACGTGAGCATTACCTGGACTGTGAGTCTAAGGAAGCTGATGCCAACTGCTGCGATTGATAATCTGCCCACGCGTTTTGCTCCGATAACAAGAGAGCCGCGTGCCTTAAATACGCATGGGCCTTACGGCGGCATTCGGAGTTTATGATCCTGAACCATGTTCCACTGGGCTATGTTTGTTATCTGCTCATGCACTTTGATGAATATCTACTCGCGATCAAACGGTGAGTCCACAGCAATGAGTATCGGCTTGACATGTCCTGGTGCCCACCGTAACCTGGAACATCCCTAGATGTTTTATTAAATGAGCTATCACCCTTTTAGGAACAGGGAACGTATAGACTTTCGCTTGTCCGCCTCCGGAGAGCTTTACCGTTCGAAATTTTAAATAATATTCATGCTACGAATACATCGATTTATCAACCAGTCTACTCGTCTGCGAGTTGCATGCCTTCAACATAGCGAATGCCCTTTATGGCCACGAGTGTCAGCGCAAAGAAGTTTGATTGCTTTAACTATAATTCTCACCAACGCCTCAAGCTCGGAGCGTTTGCAACCAGTACAGAGACCAAAGCGACCGCACTGTGAGCAACTGCAGCAACGCGTCTCGTGTGGATTACGGATCTCAAGCTAAAGTACGCCAGTAGGGGTTTTAGCCGAAACCAAATTCAGAAAAGTGGAAACGTACATTTTGGTCCATAGGAGTGGCAGCCACAAAAGTAGCCATGACAATAGCCAAGAGAGAAACAATTTTTTTGTATTGCATGACTAGTTTGAAAGAGGTGTGCAGATCTGATGAGTTCAAGGCTTGCTTTTCTCCCCTATAAATACGTCTTCCAGCCTGATACTGAGCTCGTCGAACATTGACTTCCACGCAGCATTGTTTGTTATCGCTTTCTTCGTGATGCATTGAACTCAATAGATTTGGTTCCTCAAGAATTCCATAGAATCAATTGCAGTGGAGTATGTGAGCGCAAGCACATGGTCAGCATACCGAAGGACTCAATGCATGGCGTATTGAAAGTCATCCCATCATCTTCCTTAATGAGCCCGAAGCGAGCTTTTGTTAAGTGTTCATGAGGTAAGCTTGATCCGAACGCCAGTAGAAATGGGGCGACGTCTTGTTCAATTTAAACGGGTACCCTAGCGAGATTACATGGGTGATTCAAACCGAAGTGACAGACATCGTATTCATGTGTTCGGCGAATCATTCTGGGGTCATTAGACCGAACGGCAACCCAAAAACTGGCTTGCTAGGGATCATTTAAGGATTCTACTCTCATCATTCCCAAAATGGCCGATGACAAGCATAGCTATTTGATTTTGATAACGAGTCGGTTAGCGCAGGCCGTCAGCAAAACCGGTGAGAACTCACGAGTGCTCCAATGCTTGTACATGATACTTATTATCACAGAGCACGCGCGAGCACTCATGAGCATGTGTCACGAGTGCTCGTGATCGCTCTGTGATAATAGGTATCACGCACGAGCGTTTCGGGGTCTCGTGAGGAACCCGAGCTCCAACGGATTCGGTTGAGCACTGCGACCTTGTTATCGTTGGAGTCAAATAACAATTACGATCAGTAGCTCAGACAATGGCGACTACGCATCCATTGCAGTGTAAAATGATTATCCAGCTCCACGCAAGTCTCTCGAGCTGGACTGGAATGCTGATTTTATAAACGTCGAGTATCAAGCGTCGAACATCATCAAAATTCCGACTTGGGGCCTGGAGATGGCTTACTCCAACGACGTAATGAAGCAAAAAGCCCGATGCTATATGAGCGACGAGATAGAGCTGAAGGCGATGCTGCGTGAAGCTGATGTGCATTACCAACAGGAGATTAGCGCCCTACGCGACGCTCGGGTCTTCAGGCACCCACTGCTTCGGTATACAAACGGATAGCTAGTCCCACAAGGCTCAAGCACTGTTTTGAACAACTTTCCCGAGACTTTGAGACGAGCCCAAGCGACAGCGGCATCATTCAATATGCTGAGTAAGAGCAATAGATCAGTTACAATCAACTCATGCTATTGTAATCGACGATCTACCCACACGGTCTAGTACCCCAGTAAAGAGGATAATGCATCATGTGTTTGAAAGTATACGTGTATTTGACGATAGCTGATGTCGGCGCAAGGTGTGATTCTCGATATCCAGTAGCCGAATGATTGGAAAGGAGACCGGTAATGGCCGTCAAAAGTATCTTCCACTGAGTTCATCCGCATGGGAGGCTTGCCACCGATTCAATCGCCCAAAATATACCAACTGGTGGTTTATAAATGTGGAAAAATATCAATAGTACCCCGTATGTGTCAGGATTCATGGAGAATGCTAGATCCCAGTGGCATTCACCCTGTAAGGCATGTGGACGATATCACAACAAAAGGGTTTCAGATGTCAAAAAATCTTTTACTATTTCTCGGAACAAAAATGTGCCTATCCATGGTACTAGCCACGCGAACAGGTTCGATTGCTTTAACAACGTGCAGCCAGATCCGGATACTCAAGCATGCGAGCCTCCTGTAGTAGACAGTTCTGTTAGCTTGGCTCTCTAGGAGCTCGGCGTTGATTACTCACTAAACTCGGTACTTTCTCGTCGCGCTTGCACGAGCAGAGACCGAAGCAAAAGCATGCCTTGCACGGGTAGCAGCATCGTTCTTCAAGAGAACTGCGCGTTCCGAGCTTAAGGGAATGTGAATGAGATACCCCGTCCTTGGAAGGCATTTGTGGACTTACATCCCAGGTGTCAGCAGGACCTGCAAGGACCGCAGTCGCCATGACAAGAGAGAAGAGAGAAACAACCGACTTAAGCTGCATAGTGAAAAGATGGCGTGCAATGAGAACAGGCATAGTCAAAAGATGCTCCCGCCATGCTCTTTATATAGAGCGCAGAGATGGCGCTAGATAGTACTTAAGCCGGATGCGCTGACCATGTGGTTTGAGCCCTCATGGTCCCCACAAAACCATTTGGGGTCTGCTTCCTGGGATCGTGTCCCATGATTTCGTATTGGTTATCTAGGTTATGTACTGCCCGATCCATCCTCACTTACAGTTGAGTGGTATTTCCACGGTCCCGCAAGTTTGTTCAACCTATCTTAGGTTAACATTCCACACGTGATTGTACCGAATCCTAAAATCCACGCTAGACAATCGTAACTGATCTGAAGATGAGTGATCTTGGTGTGTCGTAGAGAAGGTCCATAGATTCATTTTGATATATTTGTCAGTTGGGTTCTATTGAGAGTGGTCACGTATTTGGAGGAAAACTAGGAGGGAGAAAGCACTATGTGTTACGCATATAGGCGAGCTACAATCGATCATTCATATCTTTAGCCATTGGTCTGTAACAAAATGAATGCATTAAGTGGAGTAAAAGATTTCAAAAAGAAGCTCTACAACAAACTGTAACTTAGACAAGTCATAAAAGTGGAAGGCGACTTCTTCTACCCTGCTAACTCGGTCAGTAGCAAGAATGCAAGTAATAGATCCCCAAACGTTGCATTCCGTTGGATTTATTTTTTTCAATACGTAGGGGGTAGGTACACTGGGTTCTTGTTCGCCCATTGCACAGTGTGGTTGATAAACAAATCATTGCCACTACGCATACATGTGATTATTGATTGACATAGTTGTCCGCGAGCTGCATGCCTTCAACTTAACGGATACCCTATATGATTGCTGATGTCAGTGTATTAAAGCTAAGTTGATCCTGACGCCTACCAAAGCCTCCAGCTCAGCGCGTTTGCATCCAGTGCATAGACCGAAACTAGCGCACTGTGAACCAGTGTAGCAGCGTGTCTCAAACGGATTGCGGACCTCGAGCTATGCCAGCAAGAGTTTTAGTAAATGAAGACTCGGTCTAGAAGACTAAAACATACCATTTCATCCATGGGAGTGACAGTCACAAAAGTAGCTATGAAAATGGCTAAGAGGGGGAAAAACTTAGTGTGCTCCATAGCTGGTTTGGGCTGGCTTGCGGTAGGCGTACTGAGTTCTCATATGCTCGTTTTTCTCCCTCCATAAATATTCTTGGCCCATTGCTAAGCTCGGCGAACATCCTTTTGCACCAATCCAGCCATGCGGCCTGCCCTTGAAAGTCCTTTACGATCACTTCTATATGAGATTAGCCTCCACGCGGCGTATTCCACTTTTATTGTGGATGTACCTCCATGCACAACGTATTGAACTCACTGAATCATGTTCTTCGAGAGCCAGACATGCTTTGCTGTTGTCGGGCATGTGAATGTAAGTACGTGGCCAAGGCCCTAAAGGACTAAGATACACGTCATATCAGGAGTCACTTCATCATCTTCTTTGATGGGTGCAACATGGAAACCTCTTCAGAATACTGGTGATATAATCTTGATCCGACTACCTCGGAAAGAGAAAAGGGCGCCCTTTTGAACTCAAATCCATATCTTAATAATAGCCCATACGTTATCTGAGCCATAAAGGTAAAGGCCGCATCTGCGTATTCAGCAAATTGTTGTGAGGGTTCCTAGTGTGAGTATCAGTGTAAGAACTCGCTTGCTCGATCAGAAAAAGCATTTTAGGGTTCTGCCCCCATCGCGTAGCATTACAGTATGTAGTATTCTCCCACAAATACCGATGTTAGGCATACACCATTAGTAAGAACTAAACTTCAGTTACTTGAATGGGCATAAGTTCGGTAGAAGGTCCCCAATTTCATCTATCCTACAATGGTGCGTGATTAGGCTGAACTCGGTATTGACAAACTACCTATTGGAGAGCATAGTGAAAATTTAGCGCATGGCGTGGCGGGCCAGGTGCACCGATGTTGTGCCAGTATTTCGTGCAATGCATACGATTGGCGGCGACATCTGACTATGCATACATGTCATGAAGTGAGCTGGACATATGAGGAGTAAATGATCATACCTATCAAGGATGTTAGCTCAAGTTCAGTCCGTGGTGTTAAGGGCAAAAGGTGTCAATCGCATGCCATTTCTTCAGTATGATAGAGGTACACCATACTAATTACGTCTGTTCTTCGTGGCCGCAGTACTTACTAGACCTGCTGACTAAGCTCTATCAAGAACCGTCAAGACAACCTGACCACAACACGTCTCAGTCCTAGAACTAATCTTCCAATCCGCTGCTCGAAGAAAATGATATGGAAAAGGAAAGTGTAACTCACATTGTGGCGAGATGTTGTGCCTTAATACCATGTTTTCAGGTTGACATTAGGACGATCAGGCCGCGTAGGCTCCCCGGCACCGTCCGATATGAGCAAGCGTGTCAAAATCTAAAATCTGCTCGGTACACGCTATCTAGATCCGTTCAAGATTACTTTGACGCATGCCGAAGCATACAAGCAGCTTTCAGCACCATCCCCCATTCTTCAAGCCCATCATCGCCTGAGCGAGAGTTATTTTTGTTAGCGATTGATGCAGAGCTCTCAGATTCGATGAGCGAGGAAGATACCATCAAAAAATGACGATATGCTCTAACACATACTCAAAACATATCCAAAATGGTTACACCAATCTACACTTTTCCATCTGAAATTCTAACCCGCATCTTTGCCGAGGCAATCTGCCACTGCGCCAACATATCTTCCTGCGACTACGGGCTGCCTATTTCCGGCCCTGTTACTCTGGCTTCTGTCTGTAGGCAAGGGCGTAATATTGCCGTCGATGATAAATCACTTTGGACTCATCTAGATCTTGGACTTTGCGACTTAGATACTCAGAAACAATATCCTACCCCCAAATCGTGAGTAGAGCGTTCTCAAGGAATGCAAATTTCCACTTGCGTTCATCAATATTCTTCAGATGGGGAACGCTTTCGCTATGACGGCCCTGACGATCTTTCAATAAATTCCCCTGACGAATGTGAGGCTCCAGCGATAGATGATCTGCTTTGTTTTCTATCTCCGCTCATGAAGCAAGTCTATGCAGTCACCTTAATTCTCAGCTGGCCACATGAAGTTTTTCTGAGGAGGTTACTGCGGGGTATATCGGGCCGTCCAAAAATTCTAAAAGTTGCTTCAAGTCCAAATTTTCCCCCTCTCCTAGACCCGCATCCGTATTACAACAGTGCATTCCAACATCTAGAAACACTTCATTTTCACAACGCCATATACCCCTGGCTCAACCGGGAGCTCCCCGGCCGTAGTTGGGGATTTCCCAGCCCAGTCGGCCTTCGGTTACAGCTTACGGGGTTCCAATACCAGTGGGGCATTTCAGGGCTTGAGCTTCGGTCTCTACTTTCTCGATATCCAAAATTACAATACCTAACAGTCGCAGGACTTGATGTTTCAAAATTTCCTCATCCTGCCCCAAACCCAGTAGCATTGCACGAGCTAAAAGTCTTCCAGATAGAGGATGTCAGCAGTATTGCGCTAGGATCCATACTAGCTGCTGTAGACCCAGGAGGGAATGCGTTGCATCTGGTAGTCTCATTCCCGCATGCTTACACAAGGGCAGACGTAGGTGCAACTGCATTACGCCGATTCATCAATCGGTCGAATGTGACGATGCTTCACCTGATCAACCGGGGGACACACTGCTTTGGGTCTGACATTGGCCCCCTTCCCAGCACGCATACCCTTGTCCTTGATAGCTGCGATCTGTTCAACCCTGCCTGGGTTGGGTTGAACGGAGAATCTGATCATAGCGTTAATCTCGTTCCGAGCCTAGCGGAGCTTGTCTTATGGCCAAAACTTCAAAATCTTCTCTTGAAGAACTGTACTCTGGAAAAGGAGTATGTCAACCGCTTGCTCTCTCCTCTCTCTCTTCAAATGCTCTTCATGAATGACTGCTATGATTGTAAAGAGCTCAGCGAAAAGGTAGATTTCGATCTTCAAATATCGGAGAAATACTTGAGCTTATTGTCCAACGTCGTGCCACGAGTCGGATACCTCGCTGATACCTCAACAGAATGGCTAGATATGATGTTCCAGCTGAAAGGTTTTATTAAACCCCTAGGAGTTGATGTTATGCGTTTGTTATGACAGTATGTATGCTGAATTGCTGTGTTGTGTTTCAGTCACAGTATATCGAAAGTGTTTTTAGCGGTTGAAGAGACCAGATTCATTTCAAACGTGGAACAATATTAAAATTCATTAAGAGAGAACAGGGAGCTTGAACGAGCCGGGGATCGACGAGGCCCGCATTGAACCATTCACAGTAACGCGTGGATTATTCGAATAAATGACACATGAGGGACTGATAGCAAGTGACGAATACATGATGAGGTATAAGCATAGGATCGTAACGGGCTATTAGACAAGTCAGAGACTCTAATCTACTATGAACGGATATCAGAACATACCGTGAAATAACTCTCAAATTTCCTCAAAGCTTCATGGACAACTCAGTCGAGCTCCAGACTTGAGCCATGATCGTGCGTAAGAACGGTCCAGGATCGGTTCCCTCCCTCGACCATCCCAGCAAGTCCCACTCTTCGACCCTATTCGTAGCGTGCTGTATCACCTTGGCTGCAATATCTCGGACTTGGGCGGCAACAACGAGTTGATGTTTGTGCGTCCGATCGGTGAACTTGTTCTCGGTCCGGAACCATTCATCGAATTGACGTTTCTCGATGAGAAGAATATGGTAGCTCTTTGCGGGAACTTCTTCAATCTTTCCCTGAAAATCCATCAGAGTTGTATAAGACGCTTGCGATATCATTCCAAGAGAATAACGACGCGCCTTGCCCGAATGTGTGATCATCACATACTGATGGAACATCCTCTGTTTCCTATAGTCCAAACTCAGATGCGCTGGCGGTGAATCTAGAAGGTCCAAAAGCCCGTGTAGCTGATAGAACTCGGCGTCAACCCTCAGATTGGCGAGTACAGTCTCGGGTGGCGTCTTGGCCGGAAGTCGATCAGGGCGAAGCGGGAGGACGCAATAGCCATTGAGATAATCGACGATAAGCTGAAACAAAACGGGATCCCTTGAAAGCTCGATCTCTTCCTCTGGCCCGTCAACGAAGCAAGACGTAAAATAGTTGGGCGAATCAAAGTAGATCTGGGGTTTGGATAGATAAAACGTCTTGTCTCCAACAGTCACTTTGTATTTCTGTTTATTAGTCGCCATAGGGGTAGAGAAATAGGGGTAATGGCCAGAGCTTGTGGTGGTCGATGACAAGCCCACAGAAACGTAAGTCGTTTACGAATCATCAGCAACGTGTACGTTTTTGTGGGGAGGTGGCGGTTCCGGTTCTCGACAGGCGATTATCGCTTATTTCTCACGCCTAAGCGCCGGGCGTATGATTATGTCATCCCTCTGGATTTTTGTTGATCTTTTCGACCACCACATAGCCACGCCATGCCTGCTCAGGATGCGACCACCGTCAAACTGCTTACGCTCCTTAATGTCAGCTCCTTGAAGTCTAGGAGAAAATCTCTTCAGCTCCAACAAATACCTGATGGAGAACAATCGGATTTACCGAAGCGAAGAAAACTCGGCGGGAAGCTAGTTGTTCGAGTAGAAGCAGAGGAGGAGGACGCTAGGGAGGAGGATGATGGGGATGAGGAATCCGAGTCAGAAGCGAGCGATAATGATGATAGTAAGTTCAAACACTATCACTTGTCGGGTCCTAATTTATACTGGGAGCAGCTCCTTCAACCTCGACATCAGACGCGTACAGCCGACATTTTGGCACACCGACAGAATCTTCCCCTACCATCCTAACCTCGTCATCTCGAGCTTCTATTGACTCTCGCAAAACCACCTCCCAAAGAACTGCTCTTGGCGAGCTAGGGAGCGTTGTTTCGTCACAACTCGAGGGCACACAGGTCGACCAAGTAGGTCCCCCCCATTCTAGTTCAAGAACATTCTCATAACTCCACAATAGAGTCTATCCACCCTCCCATCACTCTTATCCACATATCAAGATGTGATGCTCCCGTATGTCGGAACCTCTCCAAAAGAGCATGACAATGCTAGACTACAAATTTGCGATCACATCGTGCAACACCTTCAACGGTATGAATTTATTCTCATCTAGGTTAACCAACTCATGATTAATTGTACTTGCAGACACCGAAAACAAATCATGTCTAACAACGCTCGCCTGCTCGCACACTCCAAATCCGTAGCAGCAGCAGCCGAAGGCGCAAAATCTGGAAAAGCTGTCGTTTCCGACCCTCCGACCGATGTTCGAGACCAAGGTGAATCATCTCATCTTTCCTTCGTCATCTCTTTCACTAACGGTCCTTGAAGGCTTTACCCGCCCAACAATCCTCATCCTCGCTCCATTCCGAAACTCGGCTCTAGCACTGGTCGACACACTCATCGCATCTCTTCACGCGTCTCGAAAATCAGACGAACCTCCCAAGACGGAAAATTATTCGAGGTTACAGAGCGAATACGGATTGCCACCTGGTGTGGAGGATAAACTTCTTAGCGCGGAACCAGGTGAGCCAATTCGTGTAAGCTATTTTGGAATAGGCGATAGTTATGAAGCTTGTGTCGATGAGTAGGAACGTATCCGTCAGATCACGTCCGAAACTTTGCTGGCAACACAGACGACGCTTTCCGTCTTGGTATGAGGCTATCAAACAAAGGAAAAGGATGGAGATTATTCTCGGGCTTTTTGGGATCGGATATCGTCATCGCCAGTCCTCTTGGGCTCAGAATGGGAATTGAGCGAGACGGGTACGTCTTCATTTTTAGATTCTAACCAACCTATCAATGTTAACGAAATGAGAATAGACCGCCGGATTTCCTATCCTCCCTCGAAGTAGTTCTAATCGACCAACTCGACATTTTGGCAATGCAAAACTGGGCACATCTGACCCATGTACTTGAGCTGTGCAACGTGTTACCCAAGGAAGCGCATGGAGCGGATTTTGCGCGGGTGAGGGAATGGTGTTTGGATGGACAGTGCGTATTTTTCCTTTCGATTCTCCCTTTACCGAGCACTCATTTGGAGAAATGATACAGCTCTGCCTATCTTCGCCAAACAATCCTCCTCTCAGCATACGAAACACCTCAGATCCGGGGGCTCTTCAACAATACGAAGTTGTTAAAGAACGTTGCTGGGCGTGTGAGGCAGACAAGACGGTATGGGGCTGCTCCAATTCCAGAAGGGATAGCGATTGTACGTCAGATGTAGAGAAGTTTGGCTAGGAGGATGTTCTAACGGATGTTTTGAACAGAATTGGACAAAACTGGAATGCGAAGAGGCGAGCGAAGAAGCAGATGCAAGATTTGAGCATTTCAGGACCAAAGTACGCTCTAATCATTCCTTGTCTTCTTTGCTAACATTATTCCTGAATCAGATGGTTCCGGACATCCTAAGCTCATCTCGAGCACAAACACTCATCTTTGTGCCGTCATATTTCGACTATTTGAGAGTATATAACCATTTAGTTGCAACCGCTGCGTCAAGCGTTGCTGGGATATCCGAGTAAGTATCAGTATTGTAATCACCAATCCATAACCATTGACAAATCGACCAGGTACTCGACGAATCAAGATATCTCACGAGCGCGTCAAGCATTTTTTAAAGGAACTAAACCGGTCTTGGTCATGACCGAACGATTCTATTTCTTCAGGAGGTCCGTCCATTGCCCCCGCCACTAATTAATCACTCACGCCTCCATAGATACAAGATCCGGGCGATCAAACATATCACATTCTACGCCCCACCAGACCACGCCCAGTTCTTCACTGAGATCCTATCGTTCCCGTTCTTGGATAACGACGAACCCGGAGAGGTCAAGGTTGATTGCTTGTGTTCCAAGTGAGTAATAGTTCCCGGGCACCCCGTAGTTGGTTTGGTTTCGGGTGGCGTTGTTCATTTCACATTCGTCTCACGTCTCATCGTGTTGTCGTTGGTTTCATCTCTTGGGCCTGGATGCTGATGACGACTGTAGGTTCGATTACATGCGACTGGAGCGGATCGAGGGGACCAAAGAAGCTGCCTCGATGTGTGCTCAAGGTTCAGCCAGCTAGGTTCTTGGTGGCATGCATGATCGGAGTGAAGATCGAGCAGTGTGAAGAGAACAGACCAATGTATTTTCGTTCGCCGGAGATAGAATTTTGGATTGCGCAGCACTTGGATTGAATTGTGGAGTAATTATCTCGGAGAAAGCATTCAGTTGACCATGAGGACGAGTTATATAGTATTGAATGGTGATCAGACCAAGGCAGTGCTTACCCCTATCCTATTGCCTAGTTGCAGCCGCGCGGGCCGCGATAGGCAGGGTCAATAAGCTCGCTCCTCCCGAGTTTGTTTGGGAGATTTGCGTGAAAAGGGGGAGATAGGGACAAAATAAGTTACCGGCACGCCGAGATCATGATGCATAATGTGGCTTGGTTGACATCTTGTGCCGAACAAATTTCGGAGCCCGGCGCCACCAACCCTTTTCATCCTTCCCCCGCCTCCCGACCCCTCGATATCGTGGATTGGGACAGGAACGTTCGATCGGGCAAGGAGGTTATTATTTATAATTCATTTCATGCGATATCGGCACCGAGCGGGAGCCAGGAAGCAGCAGGCCTGGGATCGCCAAGTCAGGGTCGAGAAGACGATCGGCCGGGGTAATCGGGGTTTTAGCTTACGGTTTCACGTGCGGCTGAACATTCAAGCAGACGATATGAATAATTGAATTACGAGAACGAATGATAAAGTGAGACAAAATACAACATGTGAGTGGGATAGTTATGCGCACAGACAATAGAACACAGAACGAGAAGAGAATGAGAAAGAACGAGACCAGAAAAGATCGACGTGCACCAAACCGAAATCCGTATATCCAAAATCAATCAGAACACCCAAAGCTAAATCCACCATCCGCCACCACTAAACTCGCCCTTGACTTCCCAACAACCCACTGTCGGGCCCAAATCAAGCCTTGAAACAACTGATCATCCAATACTTCCACACAGTTCGTACCTCGGGATCACACAACTCGCCAATCGCTCCATCCAAGATTTGCTTGATCTGCTCAGGCGCCAGCGAATGCTCCAACAACAACGGCACCAAGCTCAACCACGTCTCCTTCCATACACTCTGAGCTAGCGCGCCGACTTGTCTAAGCGTAGGGTCTGTCGGCCAAATCCCGTTTGGTATATGAGCGACCTGTTGCGTTATACCCGTGAACCCCCGCTTTTGGTGTGTGAATAGGATAGGGATTCGGGCTGTGAGAGGAGGTGTCATCGGTGACGAACCCATATCGCTACTAGTATCGGAGCCGAAGCCGGGGTAATCGGGATCCCATAGCATCGAGTCCGGCTCGAGCCATCGGGGAATCAAAGGTAAGAGGTCAAGTAAGACGCCTTGTGCGCTGATGGCTTCTCGGACTACTTTGAGGCCGTAGTGGATATTGGGTGCTGAGGCGATAGCCGGGACATCAGTGTCCCAGGCTTCGTAGGCGTCCCGGCCCATTTCGCCTATGAGAAGAAGACCGCCTGGCTTGAGAACTCGGTGGATGTCGCGTAAAAGCATGTCAAAGTTTTTTATCTGCCAAAAAAAAGAGATGAAATGGGTGCGATAGAGGCAGCGCAGAGATAAAATTACCGAATCCAGACAATCCCTTGCATGAACCACATCAAACGACTCATCCGGCTCGGCCAGCCCAGCATACAAATCATACACCTCAAACGTTATATTTGACCTAGGAACGTGCGGCATCATGGGCACAACGTCT
>JAYRCO010001126.1:0-12728 GCA_037042815.1 Ceratobasidium papillatum | reverse complement strand
CAAGCCCACAGCATGCGACCCTGTGCCCCAAGGGGAATTGGGAAGCACCGGAAGCACCGGGATGGAGGCGGTGTGCTGGGGCGGGGAGTCGGTTAGAATTGCCCAAAAAAAAGCCTGGCGCGCTGTTATGGATCGCAACTTCTACATGTGGTTTCGTCGCGGTCTCCACCACTATTTGCGCCTCTCGGCTGTGTCCCCTGAGCTGTTACACCACCATTGTTACTGAGACAGTTTTCAATTTCGCGCCTCGGCTCCTGTTTGCCTTTTCGAGCGTATCACTTGCTCCCGCTGGTCGAACATCTCCAGTTCCGGCATCCGCTCTATAGCCGTTTCGGAGACTCTCTACCACCGATGCACTCCATGGGCGGCCATCATCCCATCCTCCGAAGCCCCTGTTCCGCCTGATTTATGTTTGAGGGCTGTTACTGTGTGAGTGTCCTTGCTTTTGCACGTTTCCCCCCTCCCCTGGCCGCTCCCGTTCGCTCGCTTATAGAGTCCACTGCGCTCGTTCCTCAGCCGCCCGCCATCATGTTCTTCTCTGCGCTACCCACGCTCCTACACTGCGTCTGGTTGCGTGACTCCCTTGGCCTAGGTCTTGCAGACAAGAATCCAGACTACTACCACGACGCAGACATAGACGACCTTCACTCCTCACCTCTCGACCAGCCGGACACCGACGATGGGTTGATGTACGAATCGGTCAGCACAATCAATTCAAAACAGGACGATATATATCAGGCATGGCTGGCCTCAAGGCAGGTTGGCCAAGGTCAGACGCTCGTACCTGGCCAACAGCGCCGACTCACACCAACCAACATCCTGATTGCCTTGCGGATCCTCTCTGTCTGTGTGATCGACTTGCTGGAGCTTCTCTGGGGGGTACATCCCATGCGTACGATCGCCCTCGTGCTGCATAACCTCGTGCGTGGCATTCTGCCCGCTGTGCGACTGCATTCGCAGGCTGGGATCATCGATGCAGTAAGTCGCAAACGCCGGTGAAGATTTCCTGTGACTAAGAAACCCCGACAGGTCCAAACAACCATTATGAGTGGTGACATCGCACTAGCCAAGATTGGCAGATCGTTGCTACTCGAAATTATTCGCATGCTCGCAGAATCATTGTTTGACTCGATCACGTAGGCCTAAATTTTATTATATTGCGCGCACACTAACGGAATTTGCAGAACCCACAACGAGACCTTGGTGCAGCAAAGCGTTAGATTTCGTGTTGAATACCTTCAGATCCAGCTCAGGCTCAAGCTAGACATACCCACGCTGGCGGATCCGGATGTGACCGCGCTTCTGCAAGAGTCTGACATGTTTGTGCGATCATTCTCGGGCGCAGGGAGCTTTGGATTGCTATCGCCTTTTGATCTGATTCGCACAGTCTCAACACTTTCTGAGCTTGCGACTCAAATCTACCTTGTCTGGTCCATGTCAGCTGGCTTTTGTGACACTTCACATGGCCTTATGCTTGCCTTTGCGTTTCTACCTACCTTTTTCTCGTGGGCTGGCTCTCGAGTTTCTCAGATTTTCTCTTGTCCCTGGCCAGAGTACGGTGAAGGATCCGAAGGTGTTGAGCACTCGGAGCGACACGAGCGTATGCGCAGCTTGGCTCATGACAACTTCCACAAGCCAGAAATCCTCCTGTTCGGGCTAGGCGATTGGATTTTGGAAAGCTGGGCTAACGCTCGGAAATCTGTACTTGGGCTGTCTGGTTCGCAGGAGTCGACAACCGCTAGTACTTTCCGAGAAATGGCCCGGTCGAGCTCATCTGAACTATTTGGCATGCTGCAGCACGTACGTCACCGTTCAGTCTTAAATTAAACAGCACGACTCATAGAACTGCACGTTTCAGATACCAATTGCACTCCAAGCGGGCAAATCCTCCTTGGGGACAATTACGATGTATCGATCGGCAGTTCAGCAACTTGCCTTCACCTTCTCATCGCTCACAACTACATTTTCTATGGCGTTCCAATCGATATTCCTGATGGCTGCCTTCCATGCTTCGCTGAATCTCAAGCCTGCACTCGAGCCCGCTTCGGATATTAAGGCCGAGTACGAACAAAACCCCGAGGGTGGGATGGCTCTACAGCTAAAGTGCGCAATTTTACCCGATTCATCCTAGCAGATTTTCACAGTTATTTTCCAACCTCGTAGAAACGTAACCTTTACTTACCCTGGTCAATCCGAACCGACTTTGAAGTGCATTAATTTGGACGTCCGAGCTGGGGAGACACTTGCCATAGTTGGGATCAATGGTGCCGGTACGTACAAACATCCGGACCAAACACCATGTGAAATAGCGCTAATTCATTGAGTCGCCTGACAGGCAAAACAACTCTCATGCACGTCCTTCTTCGCTTGTTTGACTTCACCTCGGGAGAGTTTATTGTCAACGGTGTAGACGTTCGTCGCTACTCGCCAGCCGACCTGCACCGCCGCACGACGGCACTTTTCCAGTCCTTTTCCAGATTTGGAAATGCCACAATTCGCGAAAATATTGGTACCGGCGACATATCGCACATTTCGTCTGATGAAGCAATCAATGAAGCCTTAGCACGAGGAAGTGCGGCCAGTCTTGTCGACTCGCTGCCGCACGGGCTCGAGACCAAGCTAGACTTCGGGGGCTTTGGCACGCCTACGCCTAGAAACCGTGGCACACCTCGTGGCCGCGTTCCGGGAGGCAGCGCAGTCGGACACCGCCCAGATGAACGTTTCGGTCTCAGTGGGGGAGAGGTATGTGCGCATCTTTAGGCGTCTTTGATGGAGATTGATTGGATGAAATCGTAGTGGCAGCGATTGGCGCTCTCGCGCGCATTCATGCGACTGGGTTCCGCAGATTTGGTATGTCTGGACGAGCCTACCGCCTCATTGTCCCCCGAAGCGGTCAGACAAGTCTACCGTTCACTCTTGGGTACGGGTGAAACAAGACCGCGAAAACGTACGACCATATTCATTACCCACCGATTAGAAGAGGCCCGCTTGGCCGATAGAGTACGTATCATTACGGTTCAACCGTCTGATCCCCCACTCACGTTTAACGTATAGATCGCCGTCTTTGAAAGGGGCACAATCTCCGAGCTGGGGCGACATGAAGAACTCATGAGGCTAGGGGGCTCGTATGCTGCTTTGCATCATCAATCATCATGATTCAGCACCATTATACCACAATTCTTTTTGTTCATCTCCGGCTAGATCGAGCGTTTAGGGGTCACCGGAATAACCTTCCTTCGAATTATGTATTTTAGTGTATCTCTATGTCCTTTCGGGCACTGTATCTTCAAACTTTATTGTTCTCGCGTACGTTATAACTGTTGAACCGAAGAAAAATGTTCATGCACCGTCAGCACGCCTTGTGTCAGAGTAGCGTCAAGAGTCAGGGGTTCCATGTCTAGGCCGACTGGCAAAGAGAAGGCCTGGTCGGGTGAGCCGAACGACCCCAGAAGTATATTTGCGTCTCGAACCGCTAGCACCACAGACGGAACCTGGTGCTATAGTGATGAATCGACGGTAAGTTGCTGTCCTAATATGAAAAGGATGGAACACTTACTATTAGGCAGACATCAACTAGAATACCAAGAAGGTTGTTTTCCTTCGCGAAATCGACTGCGCCGCTGATGCTACCTTGACGCAAATCGCCCACTGCCGTTTCAATACTTGCCTCTGCGTCGTGGCTTTCGCGAGGCACTATTCCACAGTAGCTCGAAAAGAACACCGGGTCTGCAGAAAAAAGAAAGCAACGTGTTAGCGATCCGGCCCGAGTAGGAAGGGCTCTCGGACTTCACCCCCAAACACTCACAGTTTGGTTGCTTCCAGTTCAACGCAGTACATATGGACGGGGAGAAGGACGTCAATACCAATTTACGCTTCGACAAGGGCGAATCTTCGCGCTGGTTGGTGTATATGGATGCATATACTGTACGCAGCACTGAATCCACCACGCTATTCAGATTCTGACTTGTACTTCGGCTCAAACTTGGTGTCCAGGCTAGCTCTAGACATATACCTAGTGCCAGAGGCAAATTCTAACTCATTGGCACGGTTAGCTTTATTCGTGGGTGAGCTAACTGAACCTGCCTGCAGCGCATACTCGAGTGAATGGAACCCGGCTGACAGACCAGCTCGCCATTCGGACGCCGTCGAGAATGATTGTCCCTTCATTGTGTCCTGACCTAGGCATCTGAATTGTTCGTATGTTACCACTCCCACATGAAGGTCGAAGCCGCTGACAGGCAGGAACCTCCGGGCGTAGACGACAGGCACCATATCGCGCGTGACTTGTATGACAAGATGTACAAACTCCCCTGTTAAGGACGACGTCATCATTGTACCTCCGCCGACGGATGAGCCCACGACGTTTAGCGCTGGAGACGCATGTACGGAGCTCGGACCGCCCAGTCGAGGCGGGTGCTGCCTTGCAGGAGGAGCTGTATTTGTGTTAAGAGGTACTGTTGATGACTTCCAGTACGTTTGGAACTTGGCGCCCAAATCGAAGCCTATACCACTAAAGGGTGTGATAATGCAAACGTCGAAAGCCACCTAGCCAAACTGTTAGCTACGAAAACCCTGAGTAAAACTTAGCGCCTGAATTACCTTGCCTATAAGGTGCAATCTATGGTCCAGGATCGGTAGAATAATCTTGCCCGTGCCTTGCAGTTCATTGAATGAATGTGATAATGCCACGGCGCGACCGATAGCTTTAGACCCAAATGAGGGGTAGACGGAGAACTCTAGTGTAAGGTTATCCAACTCCTGGACTTGGAATGAAAACATCTCCTGATCGTCCGAGAGAGGAAGCACGACGTTGAACGAGGGGTCCGTAATCGAGAAATTAGACGTAGCCACGAGCTTTAGGGATGGATTCGATTGAGGGAGAGCTTTGCTCGACGCGCCTTGTAGTCGAGGAATCAACTGAACGCCGGCTATAGGATGCAGGACCTTGTTATCGTGCGACGACCATGGGCAGCCCAGCGCAATTTGTACAAGATGGTTTTGGTCAAGATAGTTGTGACCATAAACTCTGAATGGCATGATAGGCGGAGGCAGCGAAAGTGTTGGGATTGGCTCAGCATCCAGGTCAAAATCAAGGGGCGCGTCAAGGTCTGATGCCGGAGATATCGAGACTAGTTTCTTGGCCACAGGGGGCCTGGAATGCGGGGACTGAACTGCTTGCGAGAGAATTTGTACGCAATTCATATGTCCATACCATGCCGCATAATGAACAGGCTGCCTTCCTACATCGTCAACTGCGATGGGGTTGTGGCCAGCTTCCAACAGGAGTCGGACGCATTCAAGGTTCCCATATCGTGCAGCGTGGAAGAGCGGGGTCCATTCATTATATTTGTCCGGAATATCTTGAAGGGCGTCAGAAAGAAGTAGAGCACAAATATCGGCGTGGCCCTCATGCGCCGCGAGATGCAGCGGAAGCTCGCCATTCGAGTTGGGTTGGCTTACGGCACTATGAGCAAGCAACAGAAGAACTATATCTTTATGACCGTGTTGACACGCCAAGGTAAGAGGAGCGAGATCCTGTCCGGCTTGTGCGGACATCGGGTTGACGTGCCCGTCTACTAAGAGTGTGCGACAGCACTCGAGGTGACCATTGACCGTTGCATGAACGAGCGGCGAAAAGTTATCCATGTCTAGAACATCTGAAGGAGATCCAGCATCAAGTAGAACCCGGCAGACGTCTGAATGTCCCTTTATTGCAGCATAATGCAAGGCGCTTCGCGCATACACATCATGTTTGGCGGGAGCAACTCCCCGACTGAGCGCTAATTGAACAAGCCACAGCTGACCCGAGATCGATGCTTCGTGAAGAAATGTTCGCCCGCTGATATCGTCAATGGTTTCGATGTCAAATGCAGGTGAAGCGACTATCGCGTCAGCTACGCTTCGAGGCGCCTCGATCGCAGCTTTCCAAAGAATTCGAACGATATGGGTCCTACCTGATGGGGTAGCCGCCTCGCGAGCAAGAGAGAGCAGCTGTTGTATATGAGATTCGCTGACTCCAGGTGTCGATATCGCTTTTATGAGGTTCCCTTCAAGGTCGACAGCAGTACTGCTATGAGCTGCTCGACTAAGCGCAAGATGCTGGGTCAAAGTGATGTCGCCAGAGCCCACGCCCGCTTGAGCCGTAGCATCTTCCACAACCACGCTCGTCAGATCAAGTAAGCAAGCCGCAACGGTATCCGACAGTTCTGCAATGAGCTGAAGCAATATATGTTACTCGTAAACATATCTAATGGTGCAATCGCACGTACCTCTCGGTTGAAGACTGGCTGCACCTCGACTTGACGAGCTAGGTAGAGTTCCTTTGTCCGGGATTTTGAGCGCTTGTCCCATTTCTTCAGGATTTTGCGGAACCCAGTTGCGTTTAGCTCAATAAAACTCTGCGTTCTCTTGTAAATGCTGCGCACACGATAGTCAGAGGTAGACCTACTTGAAGCTTGGTGAGGTCTCGTTCCAGCAGCCTGAACCCCTCATCAACTGTTCGCCATTCGATGCCGCCCACCTCGTTCACATCGCTGATCCCTGAACGCTGGGCCGCGGCTTTCCGCTTAGAGAGCAGGGTCGCGAGCCGAAGCTTAATATCTGCCTCTTTAAGTAGGTAGAAAGAATTGATCTATAATATCAATGAAATTGTACCGTAAGTAACTGTGAGAAGGAAATAGGGTGGTTATGCGCGCCTTTTCGAGCTCTCTTTCCAGCTTGAAGAAAAATGCAGCTTTGTGGACGTGAAACTCGCTTCCGGCACCAGGAGGGTCATGGTCTTGTCCCGGAAATAGCGAAAGGTTGTCTGCTGAGAAACCGGTTGGTATTTCGACAGCTGGATCGATGGTTGGAGCAGGAGCAGGGGTCTCTACTGGTGGCTTAGGTTCTGCAATGCCGAACAGATCATTTGGACGAATGGCGGAGGGCGCTTGAGATGCGGCAAGCGAGGATATGATTTTCTTTAAAGATTTGTAGTCGAGATAGTAGGCTCCCCATCCTGGAATCTGCTGGCTCTGTATCTGCTTTCCAAACTGAACCATAAAGAGTATATGTCAAGTTTCGGCAAGTCTGGATTAGGGGTATGTGTACTATACCTTCATTGTAGTTTAGATCTTATAGCAGTGGGCATTGAGGTACGACACGAGTTCGCTTGTAGGTCTCCCTGGTGTGGGAGGGTTTGACGTCGTCGGCCGGCGCTGTCTGGCACGCGGAGCGCGAAATGCGAGAGCAAATAGGAGAGCAGGAAGCGCGTGGGGTGAAAGACAAGGCCAAACATTAGCCCGCACGTTCGTTTTGGGCAAACATGATTCGCCCCCGTCCATCACACTTAAAGCTTAGAGAACCGGAAGGGCGCCCGGAATCTCAACACAAAAAGGCAATGTTGACTCTGATGGCAGGAACAATTGCTCATAACGGCATATTAAATCACATCAAAATCTTCCGAAGTTGCCAGACGCGCGCCGGCAACAACGTCACCGGACACCTTCCATGCTCTTCTATGTAACTGTAAACACAACGATAGCAAAACGCATAACCAGTTGGGAGTGCGGTCGCGTTGCGCAACGACTCGCGACACAGGGGGCAGCTGCCATAAGGTAGATTGTCAAGCATTAACCCTCTCGGATGAGGGCTTAGCTTTGCGGGAGGCGGGATGGCGGGACCTGCGCGTGGCGCTGAGAGAGCACGTGCCGGTGAAGATGGCGAATACCGCCACTCTAGAAATTTGAGGAAGAAAATAGATATAGGCAACAAGAGCCTGAGTGAATCGAGCAACTGCTGACGACTCGTGAACAAGAGGTAGCGGATCAAAGGTAACAGTCCTTTGGGCCGTTGAGGGGTTTGAGCTGACAGTTTGCGCGAGGCAGCCTAAGCAAAGTCTACCAGTCAGCGAAAAGATATTCATAAACGTGCGTATGATACGCACATAATCCGCCTGGCCCAAGCGACGAATGTCTACCCGCATCCACGCGAGCCATGGTCGGTAAAAGGGGGTTTTATCAAAAAGATAGCCAAGGCTATGCGCCAATTGCCATAACTCTAACCCAAGGTTCGCCCACGGGTATATTGATTTGTATACGTTTTTGAATTTATGCGAGATTGTTTGGGACTAGAATCACCATTCAGTTGTACATCTCTGGGCCATGATTAGAGGTAAAGGAGCGGTAAATGCTCACCTGTGTAGAGGAGGATGCATGCTGATTCTCGGCTTCCATTATGTCGGGGTCGACCCCACCTCCTAGCTCTTCATAATACTCGTGGGCTTTCGATCGAAGGTAAGGAACTCCAACCTTGGAATGGGGTTAGCTGGGTTGCCTTTGGTCTCGACACATCACTCACCAAAAAGAATAGTGATCGGTTTATATCTTTTGGTTGAAGTCTCTCGTGGGGAGAAATGTCATCTAGGGCTGCATTTACTCGTACAGTCTCGACTGCGGGTGTCCTTCGCCTCTTCATTCCATAAAAGTTCTCCGCAAACGATGCGCCTGAAAAGACGAGGCATTATTCATCTCGATCACAAGTTAACCAACAATTCACTTACCGTGTGTTTTGAGGTAGTGTCGTTCAACAATAAGCATTAACAGAGCATAGCATTCTTCAAAGCGATTGACAATTCGGATCAAATAGCGAGGATATTGTTGGGCAAAAACCTAGAACACTGTTGGCTTCAGACTTGAGCAAATGGCAGCCGACTCACTGCTAGAATGTATTTCAGTGCAGGTTGGAGAGTGTCCCGTAGCTGCTCCTGAGCGACTAGTTCGAGGAGAGAGGGTCTACTTGGGTCGAGCCCAGTAATGTCGCCGAGAAACTCCATGGTAGCAGAACGAGAGTGCAAGCAACAGCGACGAGAAGGAGGCTGATTTCGCTTAACCGGTTCAGCCGGCTACCCCGGAACTCGGCCAAATTAATATTATTTAGAGCTTAACTAGACGTCAGCTTGTTTATTCGTGCAGAATTTCTATGCCGGGTTGTAGATATCCAACGGGGAGCGATAGTCGTGGCGAAGGGAGTGAGGTGTAGATATGGTCGTATGAGCGCCTCTGTCCAGCTGAGATAATCTCCGCGCTAAACCCTGCAGCTCAACTCGAACGCCGATAGCCTCAGCAAGGCAGTTGTTCCCGATCACCATAGCGTGATTGCAGAACATTTACAGGTATGTCTATGCATTGTTTCTATGTATTACAGCAGATGGTTAAAGTGTTAACGTGCTTGTTTAGTTTCAGGTCGACATGGCCCACAACAATGTGGTGGCAAAGGTCGCAACTTGTGCAAAGGAGTGGGAGGCTGGCGGGAAGGAGACATGGTATGTATCTATCCAAGAAGAAAATACACAAGCTTATAGCTTCCTTCAGCCTTCAATTTCTGCAGCCTCACCTGACAAATATATTGTCCAATACCGAGTCGATTCAGGTGTTGAGCGCCGCGTTTTTTACGCTCGTTTCAGCCGTAGTGGTTGGCACCGTACGACAAACCGACAAACAATCTATCAGCCAGCTTTCCCTTGCCAACTTTACTCAAGACCTCACCAAAACCGTTCCCTCAACATCGAGTTTACCGAATGGCCACCCGCCCTCCTCAGATTTGCCGCGCTCACCCCAGGCGCAAAAGCTCTCCGAGGTGCTTATTGATATAATCTGGTCAATCGATTCAGAGCTGGAGGAGGCTTCAGTGGAGGAGTTGCGTGCACCAACAGTGGAAGACTCGTCGCAGGCGACAGTACAGCAACGAGCGACCCAAACGAAAGAGCGACGAACGGGCGACCGAGAAAGACTGGTGCATTTTATTCGAGACCTGATGGTGAGCATGCTTTACACTGTTTCCGATTCCTGTATTAATTAGAAACAGGTAAACGGAACACTCGATCTCGACCAATGTCGAGTGCGATTTGATACGGTTTTAGTTACAGCAATCAAAGGCCTGTTCCGTCAAACTACGGCAATGCGGCAACGCGAGGCAAGGCTTCGAACTGCAACCTTGTACGCCACGCCTCAATTCAACGACTTTATACGATTCGCTTACTTTTACTTCCTTCTCGACCCGCGGCGAGTTCAGCTACAAGCAAACGCGGTACAATTTGCTGCGTGAACAGTCCGAGGGTTATTCTAAGCTTGTCACAGAGCTTTATCAGTCTGTGGGGTCGCCCCATGACCCTGCCACCGGACGACCTGTGGAATCGCATGCACGAATCGTTCAACGAGCGCAGGAGACTTGGGCGCGGATGGTTGCACTTTTTGGAGTGTTCGATCTCGATCCAAACCGGGCTATAGACGTATTCTTGGACTGTTTCGAGACACATCTTCCCTCCCATTGGGCTTTCTTCCTCGAACTCTTGCGTTGCTCCCCTTGGAGTTGTGCAAAACCCCATGGTACCACTAGACCGCAGGGCACGTCCGAGGAGCAAACGATGGAGGTGGATGCGGAGCTTGACTGGGATGGTTTCAGCCTGGATGAGGTCCTTGTAAAAGCGGAGGGACGACCTGTCAAGATGTCCGAAAATGCCTCCACCCCACAAGGAAGTCAATGTGGCCAGATACTTGGATTCAAGTTTGCTTATTACCAGGTGAGTTGGGATCTACTTGGGAGAAAGTCTCCCATATTTACCTGAGTCCAGTCGGAGGAAGCTACCGAGAACGCTCCTTCAAGGCTCTACATGCTTGCTGCTCTGTTATTGAGGGAAGGGTTCATCAAAATGGACGATTTGTACCCACATGTACGTATAATTTTTATACGGTCGTGCGTGCACTCATTTATTTGATCTCTTAGTTGAGCCCCTCTGACGAAAACATGTCGGAATTCGAGACCAAGTGGAACACGACCAAGCCAACTACTCTTGTGCAGCGTAATAATGCCTTGGCTATGGCTGCCCCCCTCATCGACGATAATCGCGGCTCATACCGCCAACAAGCTGCTGCTTCCACGCAAGCTAAAGCAGCCAGTTTGGAGGGGACAAAAGCGAAGGAGCCTGCGAATCAAAAGGCTCAACTTGCTTACAGCCTGCTATGTGTTGGAGCTCTTCGACAAGGCTTAGCGATCATCTCGAAGTTTCCCTGGTTCACCTCGGCCCATCCAGATATCACCGACGCATTGCTACGACTTTTGACGTTCTCGTTCAAACCCTTATATACGCCTATATCCTTGGCTGATCGTTCGCCTCAGTACGCCACCAGCAACAGTACCGCTCGCGGCAAATGGTCAAATTCTAGAGTTATCACACCAATCACACAAACACATCAACTTACACTCTTCGCCCCTGTGCCACCTCCGACTGTTAACTCGAGCTTTACATTTTTCTATCCCAAGTGGAGCGAGTGGGTCCCGCGCCTTAAGACCCATTCCCATCTCATGGGTGTTGGTGTTCCGTTGCTCAAGTATGTTGGCTTGTTAGCTCATCGAGACATTGCCCTCTTGACTCGATTATGCCGTATTGGCAAGACGCACTTGGACGCAAATGTTGATCCGGTAAGTTGTGTGGGGACTCGCTTAATTGCAGTTGATTAATGTTTACGGCTTTGATAGGAAACAAAGCTCATTGACCAGGACGTTCTGAAAGACTGGATTGATATCACACGACTATTCCTGTTACCCTCGCTCTCCATGCAACGGTCGAACTCTGTATTGGCTATCGAGATTTGGGGTCTGTTAAAGCACGCAGGTTCAACTATGCGTTGGGGAATATATGGCGAATGGCAATCCGGAAACGTGTTTGGCCCTCGAATATCTCCTTATGCGAGCGACGAGTACGATCCAGATTATGAGACCCCGGAGGAAAAGGAGGAACGAGAGGCTACGGAGGCACATGCCAAGGCGCTCATGGTTAAGGACGAGGTGGCCAGGGACCTGCTGAAAGAACGTCGCGCTGAAGTCGCGCGAGATACTCGCGATCTGATGCGGCGTATTACGGACAAGAACCCAACACAATTTGCGAGACTATTGGCCAAATTCTCCCACTCGAATCCGACGATTACATTCCCGGCTATCATGAAGCAGCTCATGGCATACGATAACTTTGCCAAGGCAGTGGTTGGGATATCAAAATATTTGACGACAATGGAGTTTGATATCTTCACGTATTATCTACTGGAGGCCTTTTCGGACGATGACCGTGGCAAAGTGAAGGATGATGGGGAGAACGCTACGATTTGGTTGCAAAGTGAGTTGCTAATGTGCCAGGCCGAGCTTAGGCTGATTAAGACTACAACAGGTTTGGCTGCTTTTGCTGGGCAGCTATGCAGACGACATGCCGCCCTCGACTCTGCTCACATTCTAAACTACATGTCTCACCAAATCCACAACAACCGCTACGACGACCTTATTATTCTACGTAACCTAATTTCGAAAATGGCCAGCATCGACGCATCCATGGATGCTCTTCCTGATCGACTATTGGTTGCTCTCCGGGGTGGTCCTCTTCTCCAGATCGAAATGCTAGCTCCAGAAACACGTGGCGCAGAGGGCATAACGCCAATGACCCAACGGTCAACTTCACGCTTGCTGGATGCGCTACGTCGAACGAAGCTTCTGGGGCCAATGGTTGTCTTGTTGGCTAAGCTTCGTCAGACGTCTGCGTTCGCCACTACGGAGCGTGCTAAACATCCCAAGATTTTAGGGTTGATTCTTGATGAGGTACGGGCCGCGATTTTTGCTGTTGATTTGGGCTAACTTGGACATTTCAGTGTCAAGCTGTGTTATTTCAATATCTTGAGCTCTTGTGGTCGAACACCTCATATGAG
>JAYRCO010001125.1:0-12741 GCA_037042815.1 Ceratobasidium papillatum | reverse complement strand
CTCCGAGGTATGCTTTGAATAGATTCCCATTGAACTCGCGGTGACATGGAAGTCTGTCAGGAATCGTATCCGCGGTGGCCTTCGCACCTGATTGGTCGGGGTTGTATGCTGCTGGGTCGTATTCAGGAGGAATCGCGATGTATACGGAGGATACAGGGGACCAGACTCAAGGTTGGTTGGAAGGTGTTGATGAGGGAGTTACTCAGGTATGTCTCGTATCGAGGCTTTCTGAAACGTGGTGCATAAACTGAGAATGGCCGATATAGATCAAATTCAATCCAACACAGCCCCATCTTGTGCACGCTGCATTTCGGCGTACCGCTACTATTGCGACTTGGGATATCCGGAATCCGGTCGAGCCAGTTGGGTTCTACAATAGAGGCCTCGTGAGGACAAATCAGCGATTGTGGTTTGATGTAAACCCGGATGGATTATGGCTAGTGGCCGGCGACGAGGTGAGTGTTAGAATTGGGGTAAAGGAGTCCTTGACTAATTGTTATAGACGGGAGCTATTAAAATGTTCGATACTCGAAAATCGGCCGAAGAGGCGTACCAGGGCTTATCTGTTGATGCGCATCAGGGTACGCCTGAATATGCTCTGCGTGTCCCAAGGTAGCTCAACGCGAGTTTTAGACGCTATTGGAGCCGCAACATTTCACCCCACCAAGCCCTTCGTCCTTACAGCGTCCGGTTCCAGACATTTCGACGAACCAGTTTCAGATGATTCGTCTTCCTCGGACGAATCGGTCGATATGGAGGACGTAGAGGTTATGGTGTCTGGAGCATGGCGTTCTGCTCGAGGGTCGCTGGCGAAATTGGGACCACATCAACCGACGGCTTGGGACAATTTTATGAAGTTATGGTCATACGGGAATGAATGAAAAGATTTAGCTACCTGATCGCTGGTGTGTCTCTTACGACCGTTTCAGCGGGAACTGTGAATCTCCTTAAGATAGAAAAAGTTTGGTGATGAGAAGTCCCTTGTGATATTAGGAGAACAGCTATCAAACACTCTCCGATCAAAGACTTACTAAGCTGGCGAGAACCGTGCTGGGCAAATCAACCTCGACCACCTGGTTCTTGCAATTGGACGTTGGTTCCGAACAGTTTTTTACAGCTTTGCCTAACTGTATAAATTTTCCTACCTCGAGATCTAGACCTTAGGTTGTCTTTCTAAATGTGTAAATCCATCGGGCTGCTTGATGTCTGACACAAAACGTGAAGCCTGGGGTCGTCCGCTATCAGAGTATTTCTTGAATGACCCGGCCAACGCTTTCTATCCGAGAGACAGACACATACCGTCTATTCAATATGGCAAGGGACTGGCGACTTCTATCCTAGAGCGGGCGCAGTTTGGAATAGACCCACCCGAAACATTCGCTGCACTAGAGGGCATCTTATGGCTGATCCGACAACCGAAAGAACTACGATGGCTGAACCACACTACCTTACTCAGCCACTGCCTTGGACTACTCAAAGACTATGTAAAAGCAATCAAAGTCGATGGCGGCAAGGCAAGTGACCGAGTTACATATTAAGTACCTTGGATTGAATTAAAAGACAACTCAGCTTTTCAGCTACGAGTTCGGATTCTTATGCTTCCGTGTCATCAGTCTTATTATAGATGTCGGCATTTTGACCCAATCAGGTACGGTGCAAACCTTCCTGAAGGAGGTAAAAAATCTATCCAGCCCCCATGACGTTTCTTCTGTGCTTGTAAATTCTGTCGCCAAAACAACGTGTAAATTAAAATTGACGGACGACTTCAGAGAACGGCAGTTGGAAGCCAAGACTCTATCAAAGAACGTTCGAGTAATTTTACAAACTACAGGAGGCTTCAGCAATGAAGACGTTTCCTTCATTCTAAATGTGATATGGCAGGATCGCAAATCGTTCTCGCTGATTTGCAATAAGAGTCATCCCTCAGCCGGCGATTGGACGTCTATTGTGATTATCCTCTGGCAACACCTAGATTGGGCTGCAATAGAGAACCCGTACGTGACCTGTCCCCTGTGCCGGAAATATTGGCTTACCATACGGGATGTATTAGCGTAAAAGAAAAAGAAGAAAAGGAATGGGCATTGTTACAGACCCTCTGCTTTCGATATACGCTTGTTATTCGAGGAGAAGAACAAAGAAGGATTCTAAAATGGATGTGCGACGATGCAAGATTATGGCTGTTCGAAGCTGACTCCGAGTACGATATTCACTCATTGGTCGACGAAGAGGACGCAAACAATCTTATGGAAGCCTATATCAAGAACCTTGTCGAACCCCCCTGGCTCCTAGTCGCCATTGCAATGGACCCTGTTATCAGGTTTATTACCCATGATTCGATGCTTAGCTGTGTGAGATTACTTCTCGAATTTATCAAGCTCACCTCTGCGTGGATCTGGATCGAGGTTCTAGATAGAAATACGTGTGGAACTTTGGATGAAGAGTCTTATGTGGTGAAATGTGCTACACATACCCTAGACTTCATGACGTAAGTTATCCAGAAGCTCATAGCCTGTTGGGTGGGTTTACTAGGAATTTAACATTTCTGCAAAATATAGTTGGTCCTACCGTTTATTAGGGGCGGCTCATAGTACGACTACGTCCTCACTCGAGAAAGCATTGTCTGAGAGCGATTTTGTGGAGCTTCTGGGAAGGTTTCTGTTGGCACCTATGGCACAAGATAGTGATTTGAACGAGCTGCTTGCAGGTATGAAATCAACTTGTCCTGCGGTTAACATTGGTAGTTCGCTGAGATATCTTAGATTCGGGAGAAGATCTGAATTTCGAACACGATACTCGCGATATTAAGCACAACTGGGAAGACCTTGTGCAGGAGATGGCCCTTTTCGGAAGGATATACCACAAGAGTGCGAAGCTTGTAGGAAGTTTACCAACCGACTCGTATTCCACCTGGCTCAAGACACTGCGGTGTTTCGAGACTTGGTTCCCACATCACCGAGTCCAATCAGAATGGTTCAAGACATATTCCCAGGTCTGTTATGTGTCATGGTCTGAGTTTGGAAAGGCGTTCGGCTACGTAGAGCGAGAAGAACAGGGACAGTATGTATGCGCATATGCACGGTGTCCAGGACCTGCCTATCGATTTGGGATCGATATTGCCTATGGACAAGGACATGTTTGCTCCACTTGCCAAATGGTCGTTTATTGCAGCCATATATGCCAAAACAAGTAACTGGATGTAGTTTGTTTGTAAGGGAGGTCCGTTGTTAACGGCCGGCCAGGCATTGGATAGAAATACATCGGGATGAATGCGCTTAACTCCAAAGCGTTAGCTACCTGATTTAATTTTAAAAAAGCTGTAATCTGACTCCGAGGTACGCGTGAATTGGTGAACGGAGACACTGAAAAACGGATTTCTAAGTTTCTCATCAGGAAAATTGTCGTAAAAATTGCGAGTAGAGTCTACGTTTCTCTATGTATTACCATTTTGCAAAAGATCTTTGCCCCCTGTGTACCTGCGAGAGCCTCGGCCCTCTGGAGATATGACGAAGGGAATAATTATGGTATCTAGCATGTGATAGAGTCTCAAAGGCCGTCAGGATATGGCGCTCTGCTTGGGGTCACTGGCGAAACTGGGACCATGCCACCCTACGACCCGGGTCAGTCCTAAGAAGACATGGCCCTACGGGAAGATGTGAGTGTACTGGGGCTAGCGAGTCATGGATCCAACTGAACTGTACGGAGATCCAGGAGTGATTTACATTGGATTTACATCTCGCGAACTACCCCGAGCTCAGCACTGATTGACGTCATAGCTTTGTAATTAGTAGAATACCCATCACGTGAAACATGTGTCTCCACCTCACATCTTGAAAATAGATCTTGACTGTCTTAGGCAGAGGTTTAATACCACAGACACCACCGCGCGCTTCAATCCCTTGGACTCAAAATTTACATTTGGGAACAATAGCATCCAGCTTATGTCTTCTAGAACACACGAGATCTGGGGCCGATCATTCTCAGACTACTTCTTGAAAGATCCGGCTAGCGCTTTCTTTCCGAGAGACAAAAGTATACCATCTATTCAGTATGGAAAGACTCTAGCAATCTCGCACCTAGAGAACGCAGAAACTGGGTCAGCTTCTTCTGAGACTATCGCTGCGCTGGAGAGTATCCTCTGGTTGGTACGTCAGCCGAAAGAACTGCGCTGGCTGCATCACACTTCTCTACTTGCTTCCTGCCTTGGACTGTTACGAGATTATATCGAGGCAATAGAAGCAAATAATGAAACGGTAAGTGCTTGATTGAAAGCATGACACTTCTCTCTAGCATGTATTAATGATCATTTTAGCTATTTAGCTATGAGTTCGGGTTTGTATGTTTTCGGGCCATTGCGCTCCTCATCCAAGTTGGCATACTGGCTCAAGCAGGTTTGCTGCAGGCCTTTTTGAAGGAGACAAAACATTTGTCGGATCCAGAGAATATTTCTATAGCGCTTGCCAAGTTCGCAGCCGGACCAGTCAATAATTATGGCGCGAATGATGACTTTCGAGAGCAGCACCTTGGAGCAAAACCTATGTCCGATGAAACTAGGGTACTTCTTCCAACACTCGGAGGCTTTAATGAGGATGATTTTGTCTTCCTCCTAGACACGATATGGCAAGATCGAAAGAAATTCTCTCGGATCTGCAGCGAAAGCCAAACTTTGACTGGCGGATGGACGTTCATATTTGTTCTGCTTTGGCAACACCAGAAGTGGGCTTTGGAAAATGATCGGTGCGTTTTCCCCTGGTTGTAAATTGCAACTTAACTGATCTCATTCTCAACTGTCAAAAGAGAAATTGAAAGTGATTGGGGAATACTGCAGACGCTCTGCTCACGGTATTCTCTAGCCGTTTTAAGCTATGATGAGATGAACATTCTCAAGTGGTTGAACGAAGATGCAACACACTGGCTTTTCGACGTCGAAAATGAATATGACAAGCTGTCGCTAGTCGATCAAGAGGACGCACACAACATTATGGAGGCTTACATCAACCGAATGACACAAATACAGGCCGGCCCGCCTTTCTCTCATGATCTGGAGTACATTGTGGAGTTAATTACTCGTGATGAAATGCTCAATTGTCTGGATCTTTTGCCTAGATTTGTGGAAGCAACCTGTGGGTGGATGTGGATAGAGTTATTATCTAGCTATGAAGGCGACTTTCTGGACCACGATAAATTCTTGGCCAAATGCGCTACACATAGCTTAAATTTTATGACGTAAGATACGTCTTTGGCTTCAGCAGCAGAAACTTTTGTTAACCTGCAAGCACATAATTTGGTTGACCGTATAGCCGATCACATCGATTATTGGAGGCGACTGATGGCGCAACTACGTTGTCACTCATAAAAGCACTGGCTGAAAGTGATTTTGTCGACCTTATGGGAAGATTTTTACTTGCACCCATGTCATCTAAGAGCTTCCTAAACCGGCCTCTCGCAGGTATGGAATGAGTCGATCGTCTTAACGATGGGATCTAATTTAAGTGGGTTTAGATTCGGGAGAGGATCCAAATTTTGTCTATGATACTCGGGACATCAAACGCAGCTGGGAGTACCTGATACAAGAGATGGTTGTATTCGGCAGGGTCTATGCCAAAAAGTCTCATATCTTGTTTGACTTAATGCCTGGCTCTGATTCTGGCTGGCTCAAAACACGGCGCTGTTTCTTGGCTTGGTTTCCACACCACGGCTTCAAATCTGAGTGGTTCAAGGAATATGTCAAAGATTGTTACGATGCGTGGTGGGGATTTGGAAATGCGTTCGGATATGCGGAATGGGAATTCCAGGATGAGGAGCAATATACATGCGGATACCCACGATGCCCCGGACCTATACACGCATTCGGACCGGACATAGCCTACGGAGAAGGTTACGCTTGCTCTGGTTGTCGAATAGCAAGGTACTGTAGCCGGATGTGCCACAACAAGTAAGTGTTCAGAGCCTACGTATGAAGAGGAAACCGTTGTTGACAGCTATGTTGACTAGGCATTGGATTGAATCTCACCATAAAGAATGCACTCACCGAATTCATCGCAAGCCTGTTTTCTCAGACGACATATTGTAACCAATCAATAACGTATAGGAATGTCCTTTTGTTACCAACATGGGTTTTGACCAATCATTTCGTAAGAAGGATGCAGTACTCGAAATCCTAGAGCTATAAAGGCCGTCTTCAGGCTGGGTGACAACCACATTAAGAGGCTTTATGGAAGTTTTCTGCAAATAACGCGTAGCTCATTGGAACGACATCCGTTGGCTAGATCCTTCACGATGGAGAGTAAAGGTGTGTTTGAGGTAAAAATATCAGGCACTTCAGACCCTGAGCGGTTGCGTACCATTTCCCTGGTGCACCTACAGTGTTCCTAAGACCTTAATCAGTACGAACAACCCCCATCTAGGGTATCTTGCATGCGACCGAACAAAACATATGGTATTGACAACAGTTCGATTTTTGTAAATTCTCACAACAAAGAAAACAATAAATTTGCCAATAAAAGTCATCTCGCCCATCAATTACATCCCCAAGTAGCTGCTGTTTCCCTCCTCCATCTCATCTTCATCTATGTCGTGTCCGCCAAGTGCTGTTACACTCCGGAGCATCCTGGTCAATACGTGGACGTAGCTTTCCCGTGCGCGTGCATCAGATGTAGCTCCTAATACATCTAGAGGCTATAAGGTAACAGACAATTAGTCCCGAGCTGGAACAAATCGCGGCAGTGGCTTACTATTTTGATATCGTCAAGCTCTGCCGTAATTTCCCGTATTGCGATCTCGGCGTCCGCTCGTAAGTGTTCCAGAACAGCAGGCCTTCGTGCAGGAGCACTAACGCTACGCATGAACGAGCCTGCGTCATCTGTTGACCCTAAGTCTGTCGAGAGGAAATGTCCAAGGTGCCTCCAGAGAAGCAGGAGCAGGATTTCCACAGTGTCTATAACCCAAGACGTCATTTAGTATAGCGAGTCACACACAACGGAGATGAGACGCACGCAAACTTGAGCGGATATCCGTTTGGTAGCATTCTGCGGCCTTAATAAGCTCACGTGATGCCAGAGCTCGCCGTTGTGGAATATCGAGCTCGCTGAGGAACGAGACTTGTGCAGCTTGGACGATCTAGTGGAAGTGAATGAGATCCTATGAATTTGAGGTCCATGTAGCGGTAATCATGAGCGTACCTCGTCAACCTCGTCCATTCCCAGTCGACCAGTCCTAGCCTGCAACTCTTTTAACTCGGCCAGTAGATTTGCTAATCGTTCTACGCTAGAACGCAGAGCGGCTATCGCATCGGACAGGTACGGCCGCCCTGTTGCAATTGCCGCGGGCTCTCGGGTTGTTGATGCGACAGCAGTTAGAACGGGGCGGAAGGTCGAGTTGGTACCTATGAATAGCAGACTGAGAAAAAGACCAAGCAGCATTCCAGAAATAGAACAAACCTGTAGGTTGCTCTGTGATAGCTGAGAGATACACTAACACCCACTTCTTGAGGTGATCGGTCGCATCCCGGGCCCGTTGATCAAAGACTGTCATCCTAGTATCAATAATGCCTATGATTCCATATCAGCAGTCATTCCATAACTGAACGAACTTGGATAGCTACCCTTGGCTTGAGCTTTTGCGTCCTGCTGCTCCGATTCTGTAACTGGCACCACGTTCATCCTCCATCCTCCTTGGCTGAGTATCCGCGAAGCGAGCTCAAGGATGGCAGCGTTAACTTGGCCAAATGTCCGTGCGTCGGCCTAGATATTCATCTCAGTAAGTAGAATCTCTCAGGTAGCGAGCAATGAAACTTACCAGGTCACGCTCGTCAACGTGAGGCGCCACGAGTGCACACAAGGAAACAAACAAATGTAACTCGCGGACGTTGGCCAGAGGTAGATATGTCTCCTCACTCGTAAACAAAGATAGACATGTCTCTCGGCGAGCTAAGATGAACGATGTTGCCTACAAATAATTGAATTAGCTGCGGACGAGATAGTGACCAGGGTCTTACCTGTTTGGCCACGTTTGGTGAATCTGAGCCGATTGTCGAAACTACGCTAGTGGCGACCTCCAGTGCGGGTACAAGGATTTGATGATATCGCTCCAGCGCAGAGGGCAAGAAGGATTCAAGATCTAGTGAGAGGTTAGCCAAGATTTGACTAGACGTATCTAAAAGCATACTCACTGCGGAAGTCGATATCCTTCTCGGGACGAGTATTTAAGAACTCGCACTTGGCCAAGACATCGAGGATACGAGCGTCCATCAACCGATCCGCACCCTGCCTAGTTTGTGCGATCTTGATCAACAGCGACATCTTGGCCTCGTACACATATAGCGCGTTAAGGCTCTCTGGGAGATCTATCAGTGAATATTCTCGGTACACGATGAGAAATACTCACCCGGCTCTGGCTTGAGTACCGCCGCAAGTTGCTCATCTCCTTCAGCGACACTGTGAACAAAGTGTTGCAAGAAGCCCTGGCGAGACATGATTCCTAAGACCCTGTGCGCCTTCTCTAACCTCGAAACCCGGACCAGGGATTCCAAGAATGTAAACGCGACCGTCTTCCACACGTCACTCCCGTCAATCGCGTCGCGGCAGACGACCGGCACGAGGCGATCGACGTATTTGTTGAGAACACCCAGAGCACTTGCTTCAAGTCCAGAGCCCTTCGCTGTTCGGCGGGATAGCGGGTTGGACCCAAAGAGGACAACCTCTGTGTCGTTTGATACGGTCGTAGACGCAGCGAGCGAGCGAGAAAGTGAGTTGGAGCCGTTAGTACTTTGTCTCAGTACACCCCTTTCTTTTTCCTCGGCTGCCGAGGCAAGTTGCACATAATACACCATCGCAGCGTAAAGATTCCCTCTCTGGCGCTCGTTCGTCCCGGGTTGCATCGCACATTCCATCAGACTACTCAATAACCCGTTCAACCGTTCGACGGGTAGGGTTGCCGCCAACGGGTCATCGACAATCGACTGGAGGATGATTTGATGGTGTCGGTCGTCTCGAAGTTTCGCTACGAGTGATAGAAGAGTTTCGCAGAGGAGCACGGCGGTAGTTGGTTCGGCGCTGAGTACAACGGGTGGGAGAGCGAGCAAAACGTCGAATAGGATTGTTTCACGAGTGTCGTCTGGGAGAGTATCGAAGCATTTCGTCAATGCAACATTGCATAACCGTGTCCAGGATTCGTACGCCGCTCCTCGAGCATGAGCAATCTGCCTTCGGTTGTTTTCCAGGGCGCAGCACTCTAGAAGATATGTCATTTCCTTTTTGAGCTGAGCGTGGTGTTCGGGAGTAGGTAGGAAGCCTTGGCGTTGGAGATACCGTCGTTGTGAGGTTAACAGCCCGGCTAGAGTAATTGCGTCTACGATCATACAGCCTGTTGCGTCGGACCGTAAGCAAGAATCAAAGTTCAATTCCGAAAATAAGCGCAGTTCGACCGGTTCAATTGCCACACTGTCGGACCATTGGAAGGCCAACGACTCCAGTAGCTCCAGTACACGCATCAGAGCTTGCCCAGGCGCAGGCATGTTCATGGCCTCTTCAAACACTGTCAAGGCGCCCATACTTCCGTCGCCTTCGATCGTAGACTTCTGGAACAACAGGCTCAAGATACGTGCAACACGAGGATCTTGTTCGACGCCGGTCATGATATGCAGTTCGAGCGAAACCAAATCGAGAACCCAAGAACGGAGTCGTAGGAACGCAGTCAGGGCAGAGCAGGTCGTGTGAACAATACTCTGATCGCCCAACCGAACATAGCCATCCGCTGCTTGTTCGAGCAACGCAGTGGGACGCATGGGTATCGCTGCCAACTGCCTTGCGAAAAAGTCTTCGTGTGTTCGGAGATACCGGATTGTTGATCCAAATGTGAGGGCGTGTGCGCATAGCTGGTGGACCAACCGATAACACTTTTCGGCCAAGACGGGGTGGCGCTCGAATAGAGGCGGCTGTTGATCCATATGCGACGCCCGACGAGATTTTCGATCTAACCGAGGAACACCCTCTCCGAGCAAATCCAGGACAACGTGCAAACAAGATTCCTTTCCTCCTGAAGCTCGAGGATCCTGAATCGTCATTGTGGACCCCAGGTTGGCGACATCAAATCCAAGAAGTAGATGGGCGAAATTGGGGGCAGGTGTCGTGGTCATGGTATTCGTCAACAAAAAGTCAACAATTTCGCTGCGGATAGGCTGGAGATCTCGTCCGTCAGCGTCGAGCTCATCTTGTGCGTCAATCTTGAGTCGTTGAACATATCCGTCAACAATCTCGGTGCCTCCGTCCCGTCCAAGCATCCCAAGCAACCGGCTAACCCGTCGGCTTGAAATAGCAGTTGTTTCCATCGTGTTGAAAGAATTTGACTGGCTCAAGGCCGTCAAGAGTCGAACAGACAGAAGCGGTACCTCGTCCCCTGGGTGGTTGATCAACGAAGCAAGACGAACAACAGAGTCGGGGCGCCATAGTAGTGTCTGGTCAAAGGTCGGAACCACGCTCGGAATTTCAAGCCCAACATCGAGGGATCGAGCGGCAGGAACGAGCAGCTCGATGAACGCGTCCTGTATTTTGAGAACTCGAGAGATGATTCTCAGCGTGCGCACCAGACACTCGTCTCCGTAGCCTCCATTTCCGCCACCAATGATTCCCAATAATACGTCTCGCAACCTATCGTCCGCCAATACCCGCAACAATACTCCAAATCCAGGATGCTGGACCAAACGCTGGACGATCGCATTCTGCTCGTTCCGTATAGTCGGATTCGTGCTCCCCCACCAGTCGCCCTCAACAACGCTTAGGTCATAGCCATCCAAGCTAGCCTCGATGAAGCACAAACAGGCGTCGGTCATCCGCAATCGATCCGCGGGGTCTACGTACTCGCGCGATTCGGCTTTGAGCAGAACATCGTCGAGGATAAATCGGACGTAGGGTGTTGTGCCAGGTACGCGATGCCCGCTGCCAAGGTTATCAGGTAATGTCTCGGGGGATTTGACGAGCGCGTTGAGGACTCGAATAAACGCAGTCGTTGCCGGGTACTGGCGTGCTGGGGCCTCAATCTCTTCAAGTTCGGCTGGGACACCGCGGCTTTTGCGCCATGCAGCAGTACCGGAGCTCGTTTCGGGTTTGACGGGCAGAACTTCGTATCGTTCCAGAGCACTCCACATCATCTTGATTATATCCAACACCGTAGCCCTCTCTTCATCCTTCGCCCCAGTGAGTGTAGTCGTATCGCAAAACGCAGCCAGCGTATCGAAGATTCGGCCCTTGAGTTCGAGCGCCACATGAGCCCTGACCAAGTCCAACATAACCGAGGTAGTCCTAAACTGCTCGTTCAATACGAGCGCGGCCCGTGCAGCACTCGACCATCTCGCGACGACTCGTAGGACCCGCAAGAATGCCATAATGCTTCGAATCTCGTCTGGATCGATAGGGAGCGGCTGTTGTTTGTGAGGATCCATTAGGCCAGGCTCTTGTCGACGTGCATTGAGCAGCCAGTCGAGAGAAGTGAACAAGCTAGCCCACGAACACCAGCCCGTACCGGCCGACGCTGAACCGCCTCGATACTGCCCGCCATTAGTTGAGAAAAAATTATAGGCGTACGTCGCACACCCGTGTCCTCGCGCCAATGATCCGAACATATTGTACAAGGGTCGAAGCAGGGTAGGCACTCGAGCCTCGGCTGCCCATCGCAGGAAGCCGTACAGGCGGGTGTCGGACGAGTCGACCCACCAACGTAACGCCGAGTCGGCCGGGCGATCAGCGTAAATAAACGCAACCAGGTTGAAAAAGTCGCCCAGGCTGCTACGAAGGGGCGCGGGGGGTTGTTGGTTGCCGTATGAGACAGCACGGGAATGGGGGTCTGGTTGTCGGGCTCGAGAGACTGTAAGGCTCATGCCATGACCGGTATCTTCGTCTGCGTGACGCATTCGGCGGAGGACGGGGGAGAGATGGGTTACGAATGCAATGATGAGGATGTCGACCTGCTGCAAGATATACTGGTAGAACGTTGAATCGGTCGAAGATTCCTGACGAGGGGACAGGTTCCAGTCGGGAGAAGCCACTTCGTCGAGACTGAGTGTATCGGATGATATATCATCGTTCGCGCGAGAGAGGTTGAGCACCGAGGCCAGATATCGTAGCGCTTCGGCTCGTATGGCATCCGTCACAATCCGCTCCAGCTCTCCTTCCGAGTACCCATGGGTACTTTCAAACGACGAATCCCCATCCGACGCCTCGATCAGGAACAGACACCACTTGATTGATAGCACAGCGTGGATCTCTGGTATCCGCCAATTGGTTTTCGCGAACTCGGTCTTCATCATCCCGACGAATGCCTGGTCCGTACCAAGAGGGGTTGTAGCGTCGATCGCGGCCAGTGTTGCAGTGAGCACGTAGGGCGTAATTGACTCGTCGAGGGAGACTGCAGCTAGCCAGGACACCATTCTCACGACTTCGCTCGCGCGGAGTTCACCAGAACCAGCGAGGACAAACAAAAGGTAACCAAGTTGTTGACGTTCGTCTTGGAACGCCACTACACGAGCAGCGTAGATTTCCGAGCTAAACTTGTACACGTTGTTTGCACCTAAGCACGAGGTTAGCAAAGCAAAAAAACCATGCAGCACGCAACGTACCAATCACCGTAGACGAGTCTGCGTTCCTCTGGTTCGCTTGCTGCTTTTGTAGCAGCACCAGACTCTTGTCGATCTGTCGCAGTATCTTCTCTGCCAATGTTCCTCGCCGCCCGTCCCCTAGATCCGTCACGGTC
>JAYRCO010001124.1:0-12770 GCA_037042815.1 Ceratobasidium papillatum | reverse complement strand
CAAAATCCCAACAATATTCGGAAGTCCTTTTCCGATCCCAAACAGTTACATAAAAGGATTGGAGCTTTGTCTGCGTAAACAGAAAAAGTCAACGATGTAGCCTCAGATCCGTACTCCAAGCAAAACATACCTCACAATTTTTGGGAAACAAGGCAAAGTCCGAACATAGATCCTGACCTATGTTCCTCGCCGGATCCAGTGCCACTAGACCGACTTGACTTGACCTGATTATACCAATCGATTTGTTACTGGAGATAGGATGTTCGGATATCGTGCGTGTGCTGAATGCAGAATGAGCGACATGCTACAGCGTCGCTTGTGGCTGTGCCATTCTACGCCTGAATCGAGTGTAAATGCGGCTGGCAGAAACGATTCGGGGAAATACGCGGGTAGGTTTGGGAAGAGACAGAGGTCTGGCTGGCGAAACTGTGATCATCAACCCTCTGATTGGTAAGTATTAGCTTGAGATTCGAGAGTGATATATGAGACGGGACGTACAAGTAACCTCCTCCAGCGAGCCCAGCAGCACCCGGGGTATATGGAAGAGAGTGGTCGTCGAATTGTCTTTACTGATCAGACATGGTTGCGTCTGCCCGTCGGGTTGATGTTTGCATTGCTGGTCGATGAGTGGCGAGAGAAGTAGACACGAAGAGCAGAAATCACGGTGGCAAGGACTGTGTAAAGTATGGTAGAATTTTTTGCAGTAGAGTAGCATCTAGTGACAGTAGTCTTGGGGATTTTGAGGTCGACGGGCGTAGAGCAGTGGTCGTGGTCGTTGGTAAAGTCTGTATACGTCATCCACCCCGATCCACCCTCGGAGCCGAGATTCGGTAAGCGCCCACAGGGATAAGTCTGGCTCTCTCGACCACCACCCGCTACACGATCTTCCAACTGCTTATGCAGCTCGTAACAAAACAGCTGGAGATTCATTCCTGGAGTACATACACATATGCTCGTATATGACCAACAAAACGACTGATGTAGCTCTCCTTGCTCGTTTGGCTTCGATCGACGTTCCCGGCTGATACAAGCCCCGACGGACCGTGTCTTTGGTTGGGATGGCCGATGAGCTCATAGTGGCTCGTTAGGTGGCTAAGTCTGTAGGTGCGTCTAGGAGCTGAGCATGCGATGTTCTCATGGCTGATCTCATATTTTCGGACCTCCCTCGCTCACGTCCACAATCCGACTGTGATCCAAATCTCCTGGGCTATGCTAGTGCTCTACCGGAATTAGCCGATTCAAGTATCAGATAACACTGACACTGCTGGTCCCTCACTACATGTGAGTTGGGCTCCTCTGTTTCATATGGTGAGTGTGCCGAAACAATTGTTCGTGATGTAACATTAATGAGCTTGGTTCTGGCGGCCGCTGCTCAGAACAATCACCCCACCCTCGACCGAAACTCGCCGACCGACAACCTTTAAGTAGAAAGTAGACAAATACCGAACAAGCTTGCGGAATATCTGTTCTGGGGTCGACGCCGACGGAGCGAATCGGCATGAAAACCCAACGATTCTATCAGCGCTCAGAATAAGAACCATAAACATAGTAGGCTCCGTCAAGTGCTAATGTGGGGTGTGGGTGTTGTTCCCGCCGCATAGACATCCCAATAGATGTGAGTTGATCCACCCACTATAAAAGTTGTCTCACGTGGATTATCTCAAAGCCATACGCGACTGGTGGATGTGCTGGCCCGTGGACTCCGTCTTCGAAGCTTGGTCCCTTGCCTCGATGATGCTCTCCAACACCTACATCGAAACAAACAGCAACAACCCTATCCTGGCTTATACGAGAGCCACGTCCACCAGCAGAATCCTCCTCAGCCATCACATAGATTTGCGACCTTCACAGGTATGAAATTCAAACCCTCGAGGAGTGGAACGTCTAAATTATCTGGGAGCGTCTCGTGTTTGGTTTTGGTTTTCAGAAAGTGTTCCAGTCGGTTGATAGCCGGACCCAGGTGGATCATTTTGACAATTGTTTAGATTTTACCTGTGTATGCTACATCTTCCCTGTGAAGCGAAATTGAAAAATGTATATTTTCATTGAAAGATAAAACAATAGCAATTATGGACATTTCGGATACACATCCGAGCGAACGCATAGACACAAAAAATGATCTCGATGAAACCCCACAAAGTCGACTATCCAATGATACCGAAACTAGGTCGTACGCTAGAGGATAAGCCTTATATAGGGGAGTGCCTTCGTGTGTGCCCCCGGGAGTAAGGTTGGCGAACAACCCGTACTGGACTCTCCATAGCTCCACATTCGCATATGACCCAAATACCATCGCTCTGTTTTGCTAACTTCTTCTGAGCACCGAAGTCCGAGCCCAAGCCCAAGCCAGAGAACAAAAGGCTCACCTCCATACCTCGAACCACCCACTAGACCCATAGGGTTGGGTCAAAAGTCCGTGACCTCTGCCCTTGTCCCGTTCTGATATGTTCGGGGTGCGTCCTCGTTCTCCAACTGTTTTGTCTATGGTGCCAGATCGAAGTCGAAAAACGTTCGAGGCATGTGATTTCGTAAGTGGTCACCGAGCTGCTTCCACTCGAGAGAAATGGCTACGCCTGCTCGCGTCAAGTCGAGATTCGTATGGACGGTCGACGAGAGGCGGGGAAGAACATGCTAGGTGCATCGAGTGCAGTAGCGAGAGTTACGTCAGACCATCAAGAAGTACCGAGTAGACATATGACATATAGTGACAGGTGTTGTGGGGAGCTTGAGGTCGACAAGTGTAGAACAGTTGTCGTGGTCGTTGGTCAAGTATGTGTACGTCATTTTGCCCGATCGGAGCACCTTTCACAGTCTAGACCAGGTAAGCGCCCACAGGGACTGTCCAAACAAGCCCCATCCGCCGGCACGTTCTCTCGACCATCACGCATTGCACGCTTTCCCACATGTTTCTGAACTCGCAGTCAAGCTAGAGATCTCCTGGCGTATACGCATATCTGCTCGTCTGTGACCAGCCATCCGATCTATGCCGTTCTAGTTACCCATATTTATTCGATTCAAACTTGGCTCTGCTTCGGTCACTTTCAACGCGCGTTCTCTCCGATCGGTTTGATTGACTGTTTCATGATGGGCTAGGCGCCTGCTCTTATTGGTGCGTCCACGAGTTGACTATTTGACGCTGTGTATCTAAAATTTACTCTGTATCTGCCTCGTTCGGGTCAATGTACCCGCTGGTCCAACGATTATCTTCATTTCCTGTTTTTGCGTGCACGTACCGACGGGATCGTCTACTGCAGGATTCATGTATCACTCATAGTACGGGTGTCACGTTATTCATTCGTCGTGCTCCTTCATCGCATATCGTGAGTAGATACACCAACGAGCCTGGTTTTTGCGACTACCATTCTGACCGATCAATTCACCTCGACCTGAACTCGCAGACGGACAACCTTGAGCCACAAAATTGGATTGCAGCTATGAAATATTGTGGGTTTTTCGTTGCGAGGCTGATGACAACGCGGCAAATTGGTACACGCATCTAGTCTGTTTCTTCCACGCCTTAAATTATATGACAAGTACCTTAGGCTGCCCCGACCCAACAAAATAGGTCGCACTCCCAAATACAAGAACCCTGGAGAACCGTAGAGGTTATCGCGTGACGGGCATTACGACCTATCTCATCGAATGTAAGTCGATTCCCTTCTACTTCAGAACGTCCTTGACCTGGACCGCCTAGACGCCCAAGACAAATAGAAACATTTGCTGTACCCGTACCGTCTCCCAGTACTCCGACACCGAAAACTCGATTCTACGCTCTTCCTTACCCGCTCTCCACATATCCTCAGAAACGATTCAGACACAGCGCAGGAGTGAGCACCAATCTAGATCCCTGCCCGATCTCATCCCCCATCATGGTGTCCATCACGAATGAATTACTGTGGAGATTGGATGAACGGAAATGAGTGAGTATTGGATAACGCGCACACGATGTGGCTGCACCTGACGGCATTGACGATTGGACTTCAGCGATATCGAAAACTATGGAAAAGCGTTCGAGAAGGGAAAAAACGACTAGATACCAACAACTGGTGCGTTTTTGGACAACCCTCTCATCTGACGACATTCAGGTCCGTTTCGACAGAACTTGACTCTCCAGAATATATGCTTGTCGTTCTCTTCTACGAGCCGTATCGATAAACGGTGGATCTCTCGCGGCGGACAGACCTTCCCGGACGTGTCGGTGCGTGGATTCCGTCCTCTGAACATGGCCCCTTGGCTCAGTATGCCAATCTACGACACTGAGACAAATAGCCACCATATTACTCTTGGTGGTACGAGAGCAATGTCCCCCGGGAAAGCTTTGTTCTTCAACTTCAAGGCCGCTCCAGCTGCAGCACTATGCCTCACGAGGGGCGAAACGGCGAACAGGTTTTTCGTGTTTTGACGATGGGTTTAGTTTTCGGAGAGTGTGCTCCAGTTATTTGATGTCCGGACTAGGATAGATTAATTTGATGCTCGTTCAATCCTGTCATGTCTATGTTACAAATTTGCTATTCAGGGAAATTGATAATTGAACATCTTATACGCATATCCAAGCAAACCGATAGATATGGACACAAACTCGCTAAAGCTCCGCAAAGTCGATCTTATGGTGATAACGGGTTAATATTACGCACCAGAGGCTATGCCCCGGAGCACGACCAATCCCAGATAGCTTCATTTGCGAACGGGCATTGCTTGTACTTGAATCTCTCTCTCGCCTACGAAAATATGACCGGCGAGCAAGACGTTAATCGCGATGGATTTGACAACGAGCTCAGGCTGAATACACAGTTATATGGAGAAACGCAAACCAGAGTGTTAGAGGAAAAATCACGGCCAATGAAGCTCTCTCGCCGATGTAGCCGAGAAAGAAACGTACCAGACAATATCAACGAAACGAAACCGAAGTCCTAAGCGATATCACCATACATCGATCAACGAGAGAGGTCTCGGCAGTCCGCCCATCGCAGATTCTGCTACATTAGCCCGTTCAGTTCTTTGGTACGTACGGTCTGTATATCCGGAATGGCGTCAGGGACCCGGCGATGGATCGTTTACGAATCATTTTGCGACTCTATTCTTTGAGCATGTAGTCGCCAGGAGGGGGGTGGGAGGTTGAAGCAGGATATGAGAAGATAGAGTGGTAGACGATGAATCCCACTATGAATCGTGCTGTATCGGGTAAGCATCTGTCTGGCGAGTGTGAGCATGTGGTTTTGAAAAGCGGCGCGAGATGGGACGTACAGTGTACTATACCTTAGAGGGGTTATCGTGACATGAGTCTCTGATTGTATACTGCTAGATATCAGAAGCTGATGCCGAGGGCGACCAATTGATGTGCATATTATCTTTGCTTCCGACAGTTTCTCTTCAGCACTAGCATCTAAGCATACGCGCAAGAGACTGAACGGCTCACCGGGTGGGATCATCCCATGATACATTCTTCTGTCATGTCTTGGGGAAGCGACAGGTACGCCTCTCTTGCGTCCTATCCTAGCATACGATGGTATGGCTTTGCAGTCTAGATTTGTGGCCCACCAGGTCAGACCAGAGGAGCGAATTGTTGAGTGGGATTCTTGGTCGTGTGCAGATTGGTGGAGCATATTCTGTGTCGTGGTGGTAAATAACTGCGCTCGCCCGTGCCGTGTCGTTATCCACTTTGCCGATTGACGCGAGACGAGGAAATGAGGGAAAGGCAAATGAGATGCAGTGGCACGTCGGAGGTCGAAGGATGCCAGACGATAGAGTGGACCAGAGCGGCAGACATGGCCCAGAGCTCAAGTTCTGCGAGTATAGAGCAGCGGTCGTGGTAGTGGTTGTGGTCACAAGTCTGCGTTACGTCATCCAACCAAATTGGGCTCGACGGCAAGCGCCAGCCCAAACAAGCGACATCGGAAGTCTGTTTCTCCCGGCCACCACACGCCACTCGACGTCTTGAATGCGTCGGCGATCTACGAAAGAGAATCTCAGAAGGGGCAGCTCGAAGTACTGATAACAATATCCTCTGCTGACCGTTATAACCGCCAACACAACCGGCGCCCCAGAGTTCCCGCCAATCGTACGGCGTAGTGTTTTCCTTGGCTTGAATCGACCTTCTTTTATATAAACTCCATACTGGACACTCTCTGAATATGTTTTAACTATCGCTCGCTATCTAACTGCCGTGCTCAGTTGGTGTTGTCTCGGGTTCCTGCTGCGCTCCTCGCCTTTCGTTGTGATCACAGGCTTCGATGACTGAACTCTAGGTCTATCAGCCAAGATGATCTGACAAGTCTTACCTTTCCATGTCCTCGTGTCTTTATGGCACACCTTACGTACTAAAGCTAGTTGCCAGTCGACGTGGTAACTTTGATACTAGTGCTTTTGCGTTCTTGTCCTACCAGCCAGATTGAATCCCGTCCCGGTCTGTCAACACGCTCAATGCTATCAGTAGATCTCGAAACACAAAGACCGAGATACACGCTGTAGAATGTGAGGTGCTGGAGGATCATGTGTCTGACAGAATCTTGACTTGCTGATGAAGAAACTGTAGCAGGGTGAGTAACCCAACCGAGGAAGAGAACTGTGGAATGATCGGTTTTGACTGACCTTTCAACAAGGAGTCCTAGGAGCCATACAACCGTCGACGATTGCAAAAGAGTAGGTTTGGGACACTTTGGTTAACAGAACGTGGTCCCATTCGATTGCATGGGGCTTCAAGGCTGGCATGTCGTTCTGAGATTGAGAAGAGCATATACGGAGAACGGATATAAAGATCTCTGAGCTCGCTTGTAGCTTCGATTCATTTGGGATCTGTACGTTACAATATGAAAGCAAAACACAATTGAAAATCCAAACACTTCAGTTACGTTCTTGCAACAGACTGCCATTCACGCCCATGCACAAACTTCGCAAAGTCCATCACCACCCTAGACCGAGGAGGGGTGCTCGAGATGCAGATTGACGAGTCGTCAACTCTTCGTAGATCGGGAGGGAGCCAGAAGTAGAGCCCTCCGTCTGCGGTACGTACCCATCCGTCTGAGTCGGCTTGGCGTGCTAGAAGAGAGCTTGTTGTTACTGTTTCCGAGTCTCTACTTTCCGACAGAAGTGGTATATGCGTGCCTGAGTGTACAACTCAGTTGGATGGATATGAAATGGAGTACTATGACATACATGGGATAAGGCACCGAGATTGTGAGTCCGCTCTTGCGGATGTTCTGAGATTCCAAATTCGAACGGTTCCGTCTTCAGAGCCAGAGACAATACGATGTCCATCGGGTAAAAAACATGCAGAGACTGAAGAAAGTCCAAGAATGGCAGTAGAGTGGCCTTTGAGTGGCTCGTACTGTAGTGTCCCAGTCTCAGCATCACAGATTTGTATGGTGCCGTCAGATGAGAAGGAGAGTATGTGAAGGCTATCGGGAGAGAATGAAACAGACCAGACCCATACATCTCCCCCTTGCAATAGCTCTAGAAGAGGCAAACCAGTGGTGGCGTCCCATATCCGAGTTGTCCCGTCATCGGAGCCAGAAGCCAGGCGATTGCCATTGGGTGAAAACGCAACAGATTGTACCCCATGTGAATGACCTTGTAGCGGTTCAAGCACAGATGCGCCAGTGTCCACGTCCCATAGCCGCACAGTCGTGTCTTCTGATCCAGAAGCAAGATGGTGTCCGTTGGGTGAAAATGCGACGGAGTATATGCTGCCTGAATGCCCTTGCAGAGGTTCACGCAAGCTAGCCCCAGTCGATGCATCCCACAGCCTCACAGTCTTGTCATCAGAGCCGGACGCAATATACCTGCCGTTGGGCGAGAACACAACAGAGCGCACCCAGTCTCGGTGACCTTGCAGGGGCTCGAGTAGTGCAGCCCCAGTATCAGCGTCCCAGATTCGCACTGTTTTGTCCGCAGAGCCAGAAGCAAGGCGCTGACCATCAGGTGAGTACGCAACCGAGAGCACATAGTCCGAGTGACCACGTATTGGTCCAAGCACAGCAGCGCCAGTCTCTACATCCCATACACGTATAGTCATGTCCCAGGAGCACGACGCAATCCGACAGCCATCAGGGTTGGACGCGACACATTGAACCCAGTTAGAGTGACCTTGCGGTATCTCAGATCCTGTGTCTCTTGCCTCTGCATCCCATATGCGCACTGTTCTGTCATCTGATCCAGACACAATGCGGCGGCTGTCAGGTGAGTATGCAGTGGAACGGACTGGGGCTGTATGACCAAGGAGTGGACCAGATACAGGAGCACCTGTCCGAGCATCCCATCTTCTCACAGTGCCATCGTCCGAGCTTGAGAGCACATGCTGGTTGTCATGCGAAAAGTGCACACACAACACTGCCCCAGAATGTCCCTTCATCTCTTGCAGCGAGGCTCCTGTTGCTGTGTCCCAAAGCCGAATGGACTGGTCATTTGAGCCTGAGACAAGGCGAGCTCCGTCAAAAGAAAATGCGACTGAGTTTATGCCGCCCATGTGTTCCTTTAGAGGCTGCAGCAATGGCTCTCCTGTCTGTACATCCCACATGCATATTGACTTGTCATAAGACCCAGATGCGAGGCAGCGGTCATCAGGTGAGAACGCTACAGAAGAAACAACAGACGAATGGCCGCTAAGCGTGAACAAAGAATCCCCAGTTACTGCGTCCCAGATCCTCGCAGTGTCATCGATAGACCCTGATGCAATGATTCTGCCGTCATATGAGTACACCACGGATCGCACTCCACCTGAGTGACCATGTAGTGGATCAAGCGCAGCAGCACCTGTCTCCACATTCCATATTCGCACAGTCTCATCAAGAGACCCAGAGGCGATACGGCGACTGTCAGGTGAGAAGTTTATAGACGAGACCCTGCTTGAATGTCCATGCATAGGCACCAGGAGTGGCGCACCTGTCTCTGCGTCCCACACTCGTACAGTTTTGTCGTGTGAGCCTGTCGCGATCAGTCGACCGTCAGCAGACCATGCAACCGAGTAGACATCGCTCCCAACCCAGATTGTTCGTATAGAAGGTGTCCAGTCTTCTTCTTCTCCTTGCGCAATCTTGAAAGTGTTTGGAAAGTGGGGTCGCATACGCTGTGCCAGCAACGAGTTCGATGGCGCCAGTGGGAGTGCAGACATGTACAGGTGCGGCGTACTCGCGCATATAGCGTCGTAGAAGGATAGTATGAACCGATATCCGTCGCGTGCATATGCTCGACACTCCTCTGGCGCGCTCTGAATGCCACTTCAGTATCTCTTACCATGAGTTCTTCTCCACGCTTACCAATGCGCTGCTAAGCTCCAGCATGCTTGCCGGAGCCACGTTCAACTTCTCCAGTAGACTCAGTGCTTCGATCCAGTACAGGAGCGCAGGCTGTCGCAGAAAAGCCAACAGAGGATCGTTCAGCCCGTCCTTGTTGGTCGCAGCAAGATGACTAGTCCAGTACATGCAGCTATAGCTTAGATGCGGCTTGATCCGATCTCGCACTCGCGCACCCAGATCTTGTACATTTTTGTTGAGTGCGTCAGACGTCTCCAAGTCGCATATGTTGAATCGCAGCTCGTCTCTCATCACGTCCAGACAGCATATCGCAAGCATCCAGTTCTGCTCGTCCAGGTCGACGCACAGCTCTTTCGACCGATGGATGTCGGTTATAAAATCCATAAACGATGGATGAGACACTCGGATGGCGTCGTCTAGCTCCGGATCCATGTACAGCACAGACGACAGATGATGCCGCATACGTTCTAAGCTTGAGGGGTGTATCTTTCTACGCAACAGGTGAGACAAACTGGACAGGGGCAACGGTGCCCGGGTGGCAGTCGCAGCGACGACGCCGAGGAACTGCAGAACGGCTGCCAAGTTGTCCTCATCCTGATCCAAGGTGCCGGTCCTGACTGCGGTCGCATACAAGGTATCGAGCTGGGCGACCGAGTCCGCTCCGTGCGCTCCGTCGAGGATCCGACGTAGACGGTTCAGAGGATCGTAACCGTCTGCGATGTACTTGCATGCCGTTCGGGCCCACACAAACAGGCCACTGGACCTATCTGACAGCTGATCTACCGCGTTCGCTGGCCACTCGTCGTGCTGCTCCAGATAAGACAAGTGCCCCAGTATATATTTTCGGATGTCTGGGCCAGCGTCATAGTCTAGAATGTTGTACGGCGAATACCAGTTCGTTTCGCCTTCTGTAAAGTACTCCTGGATGTCTGAGTCTGGGCGGCTGGTAACAATCACTTTCAGCCAAGGCGCGATCTTTGACATGCTCCGAAGGCATATCAGCAACTGTCTCCGACCTCCCGCGTCTCCACATTCGTCCAGCGCGTCGACCACGATCACCATATTGTTGGTTGGTTTCTCTCGTGCCGCGAGTGCTGTCAGTGGCTGCGCCAATAAGCCATCGTACAAAGGCTGAACATGCCGTGTGTGCAGATCTGGATCTGACTGTAGGACACCCATGGCTGCGTGGCCGTACGCTTTCCAGTGGACTCCCAAGCTGTATGCGATCGTGGTGAGTGCCCGACAAGGGTCGTGTAGCTCCGGGTTGTCCCGTTTGCAGAAAAAGCTGGCACCGAGCGTCTTTCGGATCCCCAGCTCCTGGCATACGGACGCCGCGACTGAGCTCTTGCCGAGTCCAGCCAAGCCAAACATCCAAGCGAAGCGTTGTGCCGGGTTCGACTGAAGCGCCCAAGATACGACGTCGCGTATGATGCGCGCTCGAGTCCCAGCCATGCAAACTCGACTCGGGTCGTAGCTGGATAGGTTCACCGGCTGCAGCTTGGATCTGATGGCGGCCGACAAAGCTGCATAGTGTAAGCTTGTGCTTCAGTGACGCTAATCACCGACTCACCTTCAGTCTCTACGACTTGCGCCGTTCCCAGAACTTGCACCCCCACTCTCGTATTGAACTCTGCCTTCAGCTCTTGGAACCTGCCACTGAACGCTTGCATCTGCTCCTGTGACCGTGTATTGAACGTTGCGGTTACAAACCGTGCTGTAAGAAGGTTGGGACACCAGATCAAACACAACGGCTCACTATATGCTACTCACCGAGCGTGCCGCGCGAGTTGTAGCAGAGTACGAAAAGGGACACGTCTTCAATCAGCTCAACCAGCTTCTCCACCGTCTCAGAGAGATGCTCATGCGCACGAAGCTTGACATCCTCGATCGATGGCACCATGCTTGCCAAGCTCTCGATAAACTGCTTGAGGTCTGTATCCATCTTCTCTTGTGCCTCGAGATGCTGGAACAGATGAATCATACCCTCAGATAATAGGAACGGGAGCAAAAAACGATACATGCCTCCCAGGTTTTGGTGCACAGAGCGAATGCAACCTTGGCGCCTCCAGTGGGATCAAGCTAACATTCGAGAAAAGGGAAAGGATCAATGCGGGGTGCTGCGTCGGTGACCGAAAAAAAAGAAGCCACTCGCCTCAGCTAGTGCACCTCCGACTCCGAGTAGTCCTTTGAACACCTCTCCCGCCATTCCGAGCCTTTCCACCACGCCCGGTCTTATATCCATACGTTGTACTTTGGCGAGAGCGTCGCGATATACATTCTCGATCTAGAGCGCTATCAGGCATACGCGTTTCGACCCCTCCCAATCAACTCGCCTCGACCCCGGATATCAGCCTGAGCTCTACCATAAACCTCCCACTCCCTCGATCTGTTTCACACCATACAGTTAGCCGGCTCGCAGGTAGAATATGTGCAACAAGTTCTCACCAATCGACAACCGGTCTTGTTCTACCACCTGCGATGTTGTGTATGCGTACGACTGGACTTTGTTTTGGACAGTATGTATCTCGGTGAGTTGTATGGTGACTGTCGATGTGTCTTGTACATCGCTTGGTGATAGCACGTTTAGCTAAGCACCCGGCCAGCGCTATATCAGATACTGAACTCACCACGGCAGACAGAGATCGTGCCAGCACAGCTTGTTTCCTTTTTCTATCCTCTGCAGTTTGTGTATCTTTTTCTCGTCCACAAGTATCTCAAGGTCAATAGCATAAGCGTACTTCGGTGGGTCGAGGGCAATCTCTATCATACCACCAGTTATAGTGAACATAAAAAGATATCATTGGAGCATACGTACCTCGGATGCGATGCCGAGACTTCTTCTTGCTTCCGGCCAGCTGCTGTGAGGCCATAGGTACGACGATGTGGGAACGGATGATGGTCGAGCAGATCAGAACTGGTTAGGCGCCTGCACGATGTCCTTATCTTGCCAAAAGTGTTAGCCGAGCCCATAACAGGCAGTCCACTTCAAGCGCTTTTGCCTCCTACCGGGCGTGGGCGGAAGAACTATACCAGGAACATAAGGGCAAGTGAGTCGACGATACAAGAGGCGAGGTCATGTTTAAGATCTGGTCATCCGTACGCAGGAGGTTTTTTTTATTCGGATAAACTCAAACTACGCTGGCAGACATTTTTTCATGTTTCATTTCAGCTTTGTAGAATCTAGAAGAAATGATGAATTCACTTAGTTCAATCTGCCGATAACCGTGGTCCGAATGTGACTGAAAAAAATTAACATAACGTAGTTAGAAGTAAAGGGGCTAAATATAGCCTATATTCTTAGACAGACGATCTTCCGATTCCGTTATACGAACATCTCAGAGATGATCTTGATGGATCGCATTGTCTCATGATTGAACAATGTTACTCCACCTCCATGCCACACCCTATTGCCGACACTCGACATTTGTTTCTCTCGCCACCCCTTTGCGCCTCAGATCAAAATTGACGAGGAGATAGGCATGGTAGGAGTTGCGCACGATGAGCTTGGGAGAAAGCCAAAAT
>JAYRCO010001123.1:1306-12812 GCA_037042815.1 Ceratobasidium papillatum | reverse complement strand
ACACTGTGAAAAAAGAGTAGGCTAAGGGGTGAGGCAAAAAGCCATGAACAAGAAAAAGTATACAGCGATGCGGCCTATGTACGAGTATCAATCTCTTTAGAGGCGGGGAAGCATTCCCTTAGTGTCTTCCTAGCCCTCCTTACGTCGTACAAGACGAAACACCCGCTTCAAGGGCGCCATGCTCGCTTTCGTGGTTCAATCCCGTTCGCTGCAACCCACAGGGCCTCCTTAGCCAACCTGTCCAAGTCTAGTTCCATCTCACTTCGATTGTCCAAATCCCGCCAATAAAACCAAGCAAACAGTCGTGCACTCTAGCCCTATTGAGCGTCGTTGAGGAGCTGCATAAGGCCATCCAAGCCCAGACGGGCAAGGGGTGGGTCAAGTCGAGGAACTTGGTTGGTGGGCATGCAAATGATTTGTTTACACCAGACGTAACTCCATCAAGACCTGTAAGCGGGCTGAAACGCGAACCTATATTGATAATTTCTGCTTCGCTCAACAAAAGGATAAGGTGCGCTTGAAATGATTATCACGTACCCACCATCGCGTGCCTGCACACACCTTTTGAATACTGCATCGACTTCCTCAAGTACGAGGGATCTTCGTTTATGGATGTTTGTAAGCAGGTAGTTGAGTGTGCCGTTCGCAGAGGTTGGAAGCACAAACGTTCACCCAGAACCACACTGCTGATTTTGCGTTTCAACTCCGGTCAACCGAACTGTGTCCATGCGGGCCCCCGGACAAGAAAAAAAAACGCGCGATCCATATTCCCTCGCAATGCGAGATCGCAAGCTTTGAATAAAACTGACGAGAAAAATGCTCGATCTCGAGCGAGAGTCGTTAGAGTGAGACAGCGTCCCAAGGCACCCCGCAGTTTAAATCGATGGTTTTGTCTTCTCATGCTCGTTTGACCTGTATATATGCGAGCAAAATCATACTTGTAGTCTGTGTTGGACTAAACTAGATTCAGGTAAACAACACGTCAGACGCTCCGTTCGAGTGTGTTTTTTTGATGGTTTCGGTCGCAACTAGTGAGCATGCGCCTCAATGCTAGTAGGTTGGGTTATGTGATTATTATATCTATAAGCTATCCGTTCCAGAAAACAGGCGTACGAGCAATCTCCGATAGGAATTCTGAGTGGCACTAGGAGGATGCTGAGCGATCGCGCCGAAGAGTGGAACTTCGCCAAAGAATCTTAGGAGTGACTCCTGTGCTCTAAAGCAATGACTGTGTTTGACTTTGGACTCCGCCCATCACCAGGCGAGACCAGCAGAAAAGTGTAGAGATTACTAGTATTCATTTCGTGTTGAGGTGAACTAGGGAATATACTTATCACCTGAGAATTCTTATAAGACTCAACAAGTCTCTCTCGTTTGGCTGAGATATTGCTTGAGTAAGGTGTTGCCAGGCAGCTGGTGGATCGTATCAGAACAGTCGATATTACGTGAGTATGTTCGTTTCCGCGCACTCGGCACCGTCGGAACTGTCCCGAACATTAGCTGAGGGGGTTTCTCTTGCCATCTTCGCCCGCATCTTCTAGATGAGCATTGTACAGCCTATTTTGCTGCGTGCGAGAGGATTGAATGCATACCTGGCACAAGGTCGCAAATCAAGACAGTGATGATGTGCACCAGCCGATTACGGCGGGCGGAATTTTGCAGTACATTACTAAATAGTTTGCCGGGGACGATATAGTAAGTTAATGCCGCTCTATCAGTTCAAGCGGCGATAGGATTCGCCGAGCTTCGGCTGCTTTGGAGAAGCTACGGGCTCAACACGCAGCTGGCTCGGATTTGCACGACTTACCAATCGGTACAGCCTCCGGTGAGGTTTGGAGAGCGCTGGATCCACTGTGAACCCGATACCCCCTAAATTTTGGGGGTATCGCCACCTAAAACCGATGGCACTATAGGCATACACCTGTATTCGTGTAGCACCTAAAATACGTATTCAAAAAAATATGGTCATGTGATACCAAGGGTTGACGAAAATCAAATTTGAGAACTATTTGCCACTAACCGACGGGTCCAACGATGGAGTCCAAACCAACCATTGAAACCATTCGAACCCAGATCGCCGAAGCCAAGGCACTGCTAGCAGAAGTCTACATGGCCAACCGGCACCAATACTTAGTCATATGATCGATTTTGCTCCAACAATGATGGGGAAGTGGCACATGTCTCAAGAAATTTCCAAGTGCCGAGACAGCTTAAGAGATGGACAAGAGCTGTCGGCCGTTCTGGACGAACATGGGGTTCATTTTAGAGATGTGTTGTTTACACCTAGTTAGTATTGTTCTGCCAAGCGCCAATTCGTTTCATTGACCAGGTGATAGTGAAAGCTCAAGGTGGTCGGACGCCGCCCAGCAGTGCCCCAGTGACGAGGTTGGATAGTTTGGACTGGCAGGCCGCACTAAACGAACTCGAGGTGGGGACAGCGAGACGCGACCTCGGATTGAAGATGAAAGTAAGTCAAGTCGCGAGAATCAACCGGCGCGAAAATTGACTCCTTTCAGGCGTTGAAGCGCGATGGGTTCAAGAGTGTCGTGTCTAACGCAATAGATGACAAATCCTGCGACGAGGGCTTAATAACGCTTCCCACAGGTGCTAGTACCAAGTATACTGAAGCAGCTCATATTATACCGTTCTCTCTGGCCGCAAAGAACACAGCAACTCAGGTATGTCAGTTATCCGCTATAACTCCCAGCTGCTAAGCGATCATGCCAATGTCAGCATGATCGTGCCAACATCTGGACGGTCCTGAATGTCTTTAGTGGTATGGATCTATTGAACCAACTCGGGGACAGCAACATCAACCGCGTGAGCAACGCACTCACGCTCACTCTCGATGAACACAAGCACTTCGGCTCTATGTTCTTTTGGTTCGAGAAGCAAGTGAGCTGTCTCCTCACTGCTCAACCGAGCCTCTGACTAACTTCACGCAAAGGAAGAAAGTGACCATACTTATATTGTGCGTGGTGTCGAACGTGCCAAGCGGAACGGGATTCCCATTGGTCGGCGCATCACATTTACTTGCCACTCTGAGGAGAAATTCGACCTCCCCGATCCTCGATTCCTTGCTGTGCATGCTGCCTGTGCACAGGTTATTCGCGCAAGTGGGATGGCAGAACACATCGACAAAATCATTAGGGACTGGGAAGAGGTCCCACACCTAGCAGCGGATGGAAGTTCTGATTTCTTTGTGTCTCTCCTACGACATAGAGCAGTGTGCTAGAATAGTTAGGGTTACACACACTCGAAGCGCCCACTAGCACAGTCATGGCACCTTGCTCTTATGTGTATATGTCGATTTATTTGCCATGGTCACTTAGAGGATCCTATAGACACGTCGGGCTAGGGTCTATTTGGCTCATCAGAAATGGCTCCAGAGGCTCCACAGCTAAAACATGTGCGCGCTAGTCAATTTTGCCTAGCAGCTATAACCGGTCCTATTTCGCCAATGCTTACTGTGAGTGGGACTCTGTAAGAGTATATCAGTCACTGACTGGCCCAATAGATTGGTCGAATGCCGGTAGGACAGATCTTAACGTATTTACCGACTCTTTGGTTAGCAAGATCGTCTGGGCGAACAGTACCGGTGCAGGAAACGTTGTGGCTACTGGAATCGAGTTCCTTAATGGCACTGCCACCCAGATTATTGTAAGTGACACACATATAACTATGTTGCTACCATTCTCAAACTTTGTGTTACTCAGAGCGCCAAGAACATCATGGTATCAGCTGGTACACTCAGTACTCCCAAAGTGCTCGAACTAAGCGGGATCGGTGACCCAGCCATTCTTCAAAAGTACCTCTTCAAACCATTGTTGATAGACTAAGCTGACAACTTCTCGCCTAGTCTGGGTGTGCCCGTCAAAGTTAACCTTCCAGGTGTTGGAAAAAACTTACAGAACCGTACGCTTTTCTCACGGCTTATTCGTGAATTTCCCTAATATGAACTCGTAGAACTCGGCATTGACGCACAGTACAAGCTGAAAAACGGTTCAGTCACCTGTGAGTAGTCTTTGCCGTATGACTTGGGAGATCCTTCTCATAATTTGGAAAATGAAGTGGGCGCCGAAACACTAGCCCCAATCATCGAGCTTGAGCCTGCCCAGATCATTCTCTCCGGAAATAAACTGGGTGAGTGGAATAAATAATGGCCATAATTGGATAACCAACTCGGTCGATTCGTAGAGTCTCGTTGAAAACGCGGATGGTTCGTTCTCTGTCCAGTTCTATACTACCGACCTGCATACCTTCTCTCGTGGCCAGGTGGTACAATATTGCGCATTTCTGACTTCGCCATAGGCTAATTTATATTACCACAGCACGCCAACTCAACCGCCCCGACCGTCACACCTCATCTAGACCCGAAATAGTAAGATTATTCGGTACTATCTGAGAATTGTATCCTGACGTGTACCAGTCTTTCTGTTGAGCACGACATAGTGAGTTTAATCGACTTGCGATGCAATATCTAGTCTGACTTTCATCTAGTGGTACCTTTCCCGTGCCGTCGCATATACCCGCAACATTACTGCCACGGGGCCCCTGGCCAGCATCATTGAATGTGAGCACTAGGCTGGATATTTGCGCTTCTGGCCGACTAACATTGTACCTCAATAGCCGAAGTCTCTCCCGGCAGCAACATCACCACGCCAGACCAGCTTGAGTCTTGGTTGAAGACCAATTTCCGCACGATGTGAGTAAACTCGTGTCGCCTCATTGCCTACGCTCCAGTTGATCCTTTCTTGTTTCAGGTCCCACTTTGTTGGAACCAGCGCCGCCGGTATGTTGCTAGATGGATCATGAATACCACCACACTTACGGAAACCAGTCCCAAAGGCAAAAGGCGGAGTCGTTGACCCTCAGACATTCAAAGTCGTAAGTTCCATTTTGTCCAAGGATCTTAGGCTCGTGAACTCATGATCTTGTCCTATACTTCAGTATGGCACGCAGTGAGTCGCTATCTTATACCTCGCCGTCGTGTACTTATCCCATTCGTCAGGAACGTGCACGTTGTGTACGCTTCTACCATCCCGCTCCTCCCGGGAATCCATACCTCGGTATGTCAATATTTCCAAAACATAGTGCACCTGCCCTAATGCTCCGATTCCTCCAGTCGTTGGTGTATGCTATCACCGAGTACGCCTCGGAGCGTATCAAAGCGACGTAGTTTCAAAGAGTCTCTCGTCGCATCCAAGCGTCTCAGTTGCACTAAAGTTCCAGCAAAGTGGCTCTGAATGTTTTCTAAGTAAAATAAACATTTCTCCCTCATCACATTTGAACATGGCGAATAAGAGTACAGACTAAGGTCTGAGGCAAAAAGCTATGAATCAGAGAAAATGTACAAGGATGTGCGGGTATGAATCTGCTTTTAGATAGAGAAGCATTCCCTGTGTGTTTTCTCAGCCCCCTCTGTCATGCTAGACAAAATATCCTTATAAAGACGCCAAGCTGGCTCGCTTTCCTTGTCCAATCCCGCCCGCTGCAACCCCTAAGACCTTCTTAGCCAACCAGTCCAAACCCAGTTCCTTCTCATTTTGATCATCCGAATCCCGTCGATAGAACCTAGCAAACAGCCGTGCGCTCTGGTCCTATTGAGCGTCGTCGAGGAGCTGCATCGGGCTCACCAAGCCTAGATGAACAAGGGGTGGGTTAAGTCGGGAAACCTGCTGGATGGGAATGTAAATGATTCGCTTTACACCGGACGTGGCTCCATCAAAACCTTCAAGAGGGCGTAAACGTGAACCCAGATTAATAAGCTGTGTTTCGCTCAGCAAGAACGTAAAGTGGAGCTAAAACGATCATCACGTACCCATCATCGCTTGTCTGCACACGCTTGTTGAATGCTGCGTCGACGTCCTCGAGTACGATGAAACCCCGTTCATGGATGTGTGCAAGCAGGTGGTTGACTGTGCAGTTCGTGAGTCCTCGTTCGGATAGGCCGGAAACACAAATGTTTGGCAAAAAACCATACTACGAATTTCGTGTTTCCTCCATGGTCGACCAAAATGTGTCCATGAGATCCCCCGGACAAAACACGCAACCGCACGACCCAGATTCTCTCGCAATGCGAGATCGCGAGCTTCGAACAGAAGCGCTAAGAATACTGCGCAACATCAGACCAGAGTCGTTGGGATGACAGGTTTCTCAGGCATCCCATCGATAAATTTGTCTTCATATGCTCGTTTGGCCTGTACATACATAAGCGGAAGCACACTTTAATATGTTTGAACTAACCTAGATCCAGGTAAACCAATGGATATCAAGCTAAATGATACATCAGACGCTCCGTTCCAGTGTGTCGACTCGCTAGCTTCGACAGTAAGGCAGCGAGCGCGTACCCGAATACCAGTAAAGTTGGTTTGCACAATGGTTAGGCTAGCAGAACGTTCGTTTCAAAACCAGGCATGCAATTCATCTCCAGCCGGGATCTTGAGTGGCACCAGGAAGCGACGCTGGACGAGCGTATCGAGGAAAATGGCAATTTATCGAAGGGCCGCACGAGTTATTCCTACGCCTTAGAGAGAGGACTATATCTGAATTTCACACTCCGCTCGTCATTAGCCTGAAACTAGCAGAAAGGTGTGGACTAGAAGAAAAAAGTATTCACGTTCATTTCGTGTTGAGATCAACCAGAAAACGTACTTGTCATCCCATACACTCGTTATGACTCTAATCAAGTCTCTTTGGCTAGGCTAAGATGTCGCTCGAGTAAGGCCATTCCGTGTCGAAGCAAGCAGCTGGTGGATCTGTGTCAGAGCAGCCGATATCACGTGGGTATGTTCATTTCCGCGGCGGAACCGAATATTCCGAGACGACCGTGAGAAAGTTGAGCTCGGGCTCGACGCTTCCACCGACACTGGCCTTCTCAAACTATCAACCATAACAACACATCTGTCGCTCGTCTATTTCGGAGACCACCCGCTCAATGTTGTACAACTGTAACGATCCTCTGCACTGTTTGAGTCTGCTTTGTCTCGTTACCGCATTGCTTCATATGACTCTGAGTGACGCCCTGGCTCGCCACCTGCTCCGTATCGGTACGATTGACGAGGCTTCTATGCGTCTCTATCGGGTCCTCACTTTACCTCGGCCGAACACATATGAACGAATGCAGAGTTAAGAAGCAGACCGTCACTATACCCTAGTTTGTCGTTCGCTTAGATTCGTCAAATCGCTATCTTCTTTTCCTCGGCTCACATTATTCCAGCACATTGAACCCCTCCCCTCCCCCCTCCTCCTCCTCTTTCAACCTGTCACACTATAGCGGTCGCGAAGGTCGTATGCAACACAAGCACGCTGCGACTGCTGTCAGCCAGGAGACCGGTGAAGGCGACGTCGAAGAGTGGACCCCTTTCGCCATCTAATTGTGTATGTCCGATATCGCGTGTGGGATTGGTCCGTGGAGAGAATGGTCTTTTGATCGGTCGCGCGTATGCTACACGCTCCAAAGTAGGAGCTGTCTTGGTCGCAGGATCGCGAATGCATCGAGGTGCGACCCTTACATTCCTTAAATATGTCACATCTACGTCCGCTCTCTCTATCCGCTCCTAACCACCACATCGCGTACTGTCGTTTTTCTTGTCTTTTTCCACCTCCATCCCTTCGTTCAACTACGACCTGTTGGCCACTCGACCCGCGAGTTCGCTCGCCTAAGAGGCACAGATCGCGACCGAAGGCTAAGATGTATCATGTCTATGCATTCTATTATAGTCGTTACATATCTGAATTAAAGCTGAACTAAATTTGTAATATCGTAAACACATCGGGCATCAGACAAACACCGATCAAAACCGAGGTCGTTCGATCCACGACAACCAATAGTTCCCAGGCTCAACTGAGTTCTTTTTGATTATGGACAAGGCCTCTAGCTACCGCCCGTATACCCGAATTTGAAAATGTGGTACTGCCCAGTGTATCTACAAGCTTAAATCAAGCCATTCTCCTAGTAGCAGATGTCAAATCAGTCCCCACGCATACAAGTCACACTTCGATCGACTCTCCTTCACTCACGAAACTTCTCGCATTCTTGCACGCGCCAAACAGTATAGTATCTATCATATTTCGAGCAGCTGTATTACAACGTTGTACTCTTGGTTCACATCCACCGCATCCTCCCGAATTATCACTGCACTTCACGGCAAGTTTGCGGAAGGCTTATAGGGGGTATAAGGGACGAGAAAGGTTAGGTTGGGCTCGTATAAGCGCTCTATAAGGCGTGTGGATAAGCCATGGATAAGGTTTGTGATGAATTCGGCTATAATGACCTTACGAACACTTTCCATGCCTTACCATGCCTTACCAAGGCCTATCCCCTCTTATAGGGTATAATGAATTCAGATCTGGTATTATTTAACCATTTGTATTTCATTCTAAAGTATCATAATGTCACAAATAAAATACACTTTCATCTAGTTCCTATTCCGTCCCCATCCCAGTCCTCTCATTCAAATAGGGATGTAAAAAGCTCTTTGCGTACATTCTGTTTATCCTGAGGATCGTGATGATGAGAACCTGGTAGCGGCATGAGACCATGCAGACTTACCTTGTTCCCCTCTCTTGACCACCATCCCCCTTCCACCCGTTGTTGGCTCTAACAGAAAATGTCAAACCCACTACTGGTCAAGAAGCAGAAGGTCTTACCTCCTCGTCCGCCGCATAGTCGCAACCAGGTGGTGGTATCTGGAGATCGCTCTCGCTCTCAGAGCGCCCCAAGCTTGACCCCGAAGCAGCCAAAAAAAACATGTCAGTAGTCGTCTATGCGCGTTGATTAACGTACTTACGTTGCCCAGATTCGTGATCCACATGCCTATGCCCAACGCCCGTGTCACAGCAAAATGCCTACTCTTTAACCGTATCCTCAAGTGATCTAGGCTCCCTGCTCCAAATTTTAGTAAGTGTATCCTTGCGCCAAACTGTCTATGCCTACTGCTTGTCCTATGGCTTCAAACGAGAGCGACATGGCTAATATTGCTGCCCCCGAGTCTGGTGACGAAGACAAGCATAAGGATAGTAAGCATATATAAAATCGATGCAACGAGAACTTGCCATTATATTAACTGTTAACGAATCGGCCGGATCTGCGGCGACGGAATCTGGGTTAAACTCTTGATTGGACAGCAAACCAGAGGTGAGCAGGCGTACAGCTCCAGCCGAGCTTCCCTCGAGTTCTCCACCTCGCAAGCGAAGGAATAAGTTCAATTTCTTTTGTCTTATACCACTCACCTCTGTGCTAGGCATCAAACGACTTCGTACGCCGGAACTGCAAGAGGATACGGTACACTTCGAGGCTGAGCTCAATCGCCGCAACCACACGCTCTCTGTGCATATGCGCGCTACACCCGGCCTGGTTTTTGTGTACATGTCGTATTCAAAGCGGAGCAAGAGAGTTACAGTGAGGATTGATGAGGGTGCGTCGAGCGTGGTAGAGGAGAATCCTGGAACAAAGTGTCTTGTATAATCGACGTCGGAAACGTCATGAAGCTCATGCTGAAAATGTGCGTAGGTTAGACGACTCACGTGTCATGTGCCCATACCCGATCCCATTCTCTCTTTTCCTAAGTTCAAAATATGTATTTGAGTGTTTTTAGCTTCTCCCTGTATGAATTACGCAAGTAATTTGATGATTAAAGAAAGTGTACTATCGGAGCTCTAAAGGATAGCTCGGGGGAACAGGAAACCAGTGTTCAAAATAAAAATAAGCCAATGGACAGAGATACAAAGCAATGATACTCACCAATGGATGACCAGTATATCAAAATAACGTCGCCGAGCTCCTCGGGTTTGGTCTAGAATATAGAGTTAGCAAATTTTCCCGTAAGGTGGAGAACGGTCGGGTGGATCTGATCAACTAGATCAAGACCGAGGCCGAGAAAGCGACGAGACCGAGATCAAAATTGAGATTGGGAGCGTAGACGAGACTAGAACCAAGAATGACAGTGAGCACGCGAATGAAAACACTTTGAGACTCCAGGCACAGAATTGGCTCTAGAACCAGAATTAGTTTGAGACCGAGACTGAGCTCGAGAAGGAAATCCAGGAAGTAATGAATCATCAGCTAGCATGTTCTTGTCTGCATCCTTGGCAAGCTGCGTAGGACAAGTAAACGTTAGGTTCGGGTGGAGAATGTCGCACAGGGCCAGCGCGAGGCGGCCAGACGTGGCGACTATGTTGCACTTGATGTGTTTTGTTGGTAGCTCTCAGCCGTTCAAGATTGAGACTATACCATATTTTACGACCACACGACATGGGTTTACCGGTGGCCTGGAACAGATTCTGTATCGACTAAGGGGTTGCGGGGATGAAGTCAAAATTGTATTCAAACAATTTAATCCAATGACTTACTCTTTGCATGCGCCAACACCCTTCGTCAGGAGTCTCCATTCGATCCATTTATTGAGTTGTTATCGAGATAGGCTGGGGCAAGGGGCCGGGTGTCGTTGTGGTCAAGGAGAAGTCGCGCCTTAGACACGTCGGTTCCCCGGGACCCTGATCTACAATTTGAAATATTTCCAGCGATCGTATTCATGGCACAATTTCTTATCTACAATCTTATCTGGTCCTTATACATGCCTTATCCGTGCCTTATCCATCCACAGCATAGCCTTGGATCATTTGCTCTGCTAGTCCCCTTATACGATCCTTATATGATACTTGCACACCCCTTATAACCCCTTATCACCACGGTAAGCCTTCCGCAAACTTGCCGTGAAGTGCAGTGTATACATCTTATAGATGCACCTCGCAAACTCTCAACAAGATGTATAATAGAAGCAAATGCTCAGTTTATCCCTATACATCGGCTCCAGTATCGCACACTATGCTCTGGCTGCTTGGGTTTGGGCTAGATACCTATACGAGACCAGCTTCAGCTCCCAAAAAGCAAAATTCTAGCTTTATAGCACTCACTACATTCCAAAACTCTGACAACACGATTTTATCGCCGCCATCGCCTTCCATCACCTCTGGTTCAGAAAAGATCACCCGGAAGGGGCTGACTTTGAGATCTGGCCCGTTCGGAATGCTTACAGGGTATTGTCTCATAGTACTTGACCATTTAGGAGTCTGGGCGAATCCACGAGCTCAAGAAACGATTGGTCAACTCAAGTGAGTACGAAACACACCGGATCAATTTGTTTAGCCTGTACCACACTTGGATAACCTTTTGCGTTTGGGCTTTTATATGCCAAGGTCATTGCTTGCAGGTGGGCATCGCGGATATAGTTTGGCGCAATTTCCCAGATCGAGTCGCCGTCTGAAAGAAATCATATATGAAGAACCATGCGTACGAAAAAGTGTGAAAATGCTTACACTTGCAGTAAACCGCATCAACCGGCTGCTCGACTGGCACCATGGAAGGGTCCTAGTTGACCCGTTAGTTCCTGATTCTTTGATAGTGGACAAGGGTAACTGACTATGGTCATTGGCTGAAGCGTCAAAAATGATAGTAGGCTATGAGGGAGCCACATTACGAAACGGAGAACGGGGGGGGGGGGGG
>JAYRCO010001122.1:0-12823 GCA_037042815.1 Ceratobasidium papillatum | reverse complement strand
ACTAGGCTAGGTACCGGCAAAACTCTTATCGATTTAAAGAGCATGTCCAATATCCAAGAAACGCCTGGACATCAAAACGTCCCGCGTAACTAAGTCTCCGCTTTTTTGAAACTGGTTATTTACTTTCTGTCCCAGAGACACCCGTGGTGCGCCCAAAACGAGCGGCTACGCCTAAGAACTCGGAAGATCATCAAGATGAATTTGCTAGTCCACCGAGAAAACGTGTCCAAACGCTTCTGAAGCACGAGTCCATGGCGCAAGGTAAGAGTTTCATTCAATATGTCCAGTTTGCGCTAACGCTGCCCAGATGCCACAGACTGTGCCGATACTGAAGGTAAACTGAAAATAATTAGCTCTCCATCCAAGGCTGGGAGCGCTTCAAATGCGATGGAAGGGAAGGGGGAGGGAGGCTCGCACTGCACGCAGCCTGCCAAAGAACAACGCGAAATTTCCGCATCGGAAATAAGGGAGTTCTGGAATGAGGCGGTGAACGCAGAAGCAAAGAAGACTCGCAAGAAATGATTCTGCTCTCGAGTATTTGTACGCTCTGACTCGGTTGAAATGACACATTATGGGGTTTGATCAATGATTCTCCTTTTTGTCTCTCCACCATCGAGGGCTCTTGCCGAGCACAACACGACAAATCTTAGATAATTTGTGGCTCTATCTTCTTAGTTTCATATATCTGACCAGATCCAGTCTACGAGATTGCTTAAACCTGAGATGCCACCAAATTCTGGGTCTAAAAGTAGTGAGAACGTGCTGTAATGCAGCGTTCCGGGCGATCCAAGATGAACCAAACCAAGTCGCACTAAACGTGCTAGTTTACTAGGCCACAGCGCTTCGCAAGATCTTCGAAATCGCAGAGTCTCGAGCTGATGATGAGAAATTAGCTTCATGGATGGTCCGCGGAAAAGATGAGACAGAGCGAACAGGGCTCGAGTAGTTTCTTGAGCAATCATGACTAAACCTATCCTGAGGTTTTTGCACGGCACTTGAGTATAAACCAGCCCAAGTAACATGTTAGACCGCTAAGTTCGAGTGGATACAAGTACGCCATTCCTCCTCCCTCTCACGACAGCCGAGCCCTCAGTGTATTCCAAACCTAAAAAGCCTAAGCAAGACAGATACGAATGCATCCGGAGCAAGCATCCCATAAATTTTCCATTTAAAATTTCATGTTTGGGAACGAAAGGCTCCATTGTTACGGAGAGAGGGAGCGGGAATAGCATAAGGTTTCGATGAACTGGCATTTAAGCGCCGTGGCAAATTTCTCGCCACCAAGACGTATTTGACAAAAACATTGTTGATCATGAGTAAGATTGTTTATTTTGAATAATGAATGCTCGTTTGTTTCCTTTTATCCCTCGTCCCCTTCACCGTTCTTGTTTCTCTTCCGTGTTATCCTCAAGGCAAATCTGTGGCCATGAATTCTAGCTTTAGCCATATTGAAGATGTGACGTAGCGATTCTTCACTCAAGATCTATTTTCTCTTGGCCTCCTGGGAACCCTGCTCTGTCAGACCGATCTCTAGGTTCTGTTTCCCGTACCGGGGGTCTTTTGCCTCTTGAACGCACTTGAGCACAAGCACTACTTGCGCTAAACACTATTTATTTATTTTTCCTTTTGCACTTGTTGCCTTTCAACTTTACAATTGACACCGCCCAAAAAGCTACGCTAGATCACTCCAACAGTTTGTTGCTCATAAAATGAATCATTTTAAGCATGCCTTGCAGGTGAGGCTCAACCTCTTCGCGCGGGATCTGGACAACACGTTAGCCGAGGTTCAATGCCTAACACTACACTTGCCTTGTAACGATCAGCCAGCTCCAGAAGATGAGCTTCGTCAATAGACGCAAAATAGAGGAGCTGCTCCCGACGATGTGGGTTCTCGTTCTGCAAATCCGGTGTGGCTTCCATCTCAAGTAGGTATTTTTGAGCAGTAGTCCAATGTCGCAGCGCCGCAGGAAATGGGACCTTGATCGTGTCATTCGCTTGATCTTCTATCGACTTTTGGAAAGCGCGAATTCCCTCGGGAGTGCCTCCAGAGATTTTGAAAACACGCTTGTCTAGATAGTTTCCGTTCTGAAAGACTGCCATGGCTGGGTCCGGGGCGGGTTCGGGGGCGGGGGTTGGGGAAGGGTTTGGGGAATCTAGGATGCGACGCCCGTATCTGTCTCGCTTGGGTTTTTTAGATGTAGGTGGGACAGAGGGCTCCATTGTCGTGGTTGAGATGAAGCAGAGGTGGCGGCCTGTTTGGATGGATTCGTATTTAAGCGCCGTGGCAAATTTCTCGCCACTATTTAAGGCACATTCGATAGAAACATGGCTTAATCGTGGCTAATCTTATTTATAACTTTCAACGATGAGTTCTAATCGCTTTCCTCGGTTTCTTCATCCTCCGCGCCGTCTTTCTTTCCCTCTTGTGCCATCCGCGAGGCAATTTTGTGACCGTCAACTCCCGCTTTAGCCATGTCGAGGATGTCGCGAAACGCTTCTTCGCTCAGAATAAGCTTGTGTTTTGGCTCCTTGGAACCCTTCTCTGGTCCGAGAGGGGTGCTGGCTGAGCTCGTAGCCTGGAAGGTTGTGGTTTGTTCAGTTGCGGCATCTGGAGCGATGGCAGGGGTAGATTGTGTAGCGAGATTGCTGGCTGGTATTGTAAAAGTTGACTATGATTAGCTGGTAGTACCTCGCAGTCTCTCATGCTATGTACTCACCATATCTAGTAGATTTTGGGGCCATATTACGAATCGGGGAAACTTCGAGAACCGTGGCTGAACTGAAACAGTGGCTTGTAGTGTTGTGGATATGTCTAAAAATGCCAAAAGAAGAGCGTACCGTAGTCTTAGCTTCTCGCTTCTTATAGCGTGATTTATGTGCACCAACGGACTGAATGGTGGTGGCGAGCTGGAGCAGTCAAGCGCTGCTGATCTAATCTGATGACGAGTAAACTTTGGTGGTTACCAGGTGCGAGCACTTCATAGCACGCATTTCTAGTGGATTTGATACGTCTACGTATTCACCGTCTCCTTCCACGTACACACTCAACCAGTTCACTTTAGTTCTTCGACCGTTTATCTACTACGCAAAACCACCTTTCCTTTATCATTCCTTTAGTTGAAAGTCCTCTCCCACTGGTTCCTTTGAAAAATATCCCAAGATGCGACGGAGAGGATGATATTGAATTCTCTGTCCGTATTAAAATGAACCTTTACATTGGAGTGGTATTAGTAGGAATGAAGGCAAACAATGAAATTCTTGCCCTGCGTCACAAAATAGTTGCTATCGACACACTTAAGGAGAGTCGACATGGGCCTTTTAATCGAGCTATTACGACTGTACTGAAGGTTACTAACGCTGCTGGGTGCTGTTGTTTGTTTTAGGGACAACACTGACGCATATTCTCAGCGTTGCCTATTGCGAGTTGCGGGTTGAGTTTCACAAATCTTCTAGAGAAAGCATTGTTCGATCGGTCAAACTTATTCTTGAAATCCGACTAAGATAAGACATATATAAATTTTGGACTCTGTAGCATACAGTCGAAAATGAACGCATATATCCTACTTCTCGGTCTTCTCAAAGCGCTGCCCATGTCCTCCGAGAAGCGAGAATATGCTCAGGCAAAATATCTTGTCTTGGATTGGTCCAAAGCGACTTGTCGTAGGACAAAAAGGCTTGAAGTGCTCTGCAAAGTCACGATCTCCGATAAAGTGGCATGTATCTCGTTGCTGGCTTCGCTAATCGAACGTTAACCGTTGCGCAGATAGTTGAGTACAACCGTCTATACGAACAACAATCCAATCAGCCAAAGCTAGTAGAGTTCCACACAAAACGTGTATTCAGAAGATAACATTTGTTTTAAGACCTGGTACATACAGTGTATATTATCGCAGAAACAATACGCCAAGGAGATTAATCGGTACGCTGATACCGAGTTGAGTCGTCGTAGGAGCTCACATCGCACGGTTAATATATCCCAGTGAACGCTGATTTCATCCAAAACTGAATGACGTACCCGGTGATTTTGGAAGAGCGGACTAGGAGAATCTTCGAAAGTTAGCTGACACCGCTGCATATGAGCAGCCACGGCACGGGTGGCCTTGCCTGAGCATCAGGTATTATAGATAGCATGAGAAGATTGTACCAGGTATAACTCGAGAACTCAAAGGTGAGTTCGGTTTCTCTACAGATTTATTACAATCGAGATACTCGCTGATGAGAAAAAATGACCTTGTGATACCAGACCACGAGCCGACCGAGCACGATGTATTAAGGGAAAGCGACACAGAGGTAGGACCTCGCTTGATCCCCGCAAGACGCCACACAAAACAGTGACTCCTGTGGGAAGAGCAGGGTTATGCGGCCGAGAATGGTGGCTTTCAGTAAATCGGCGATTGCAGGGTATAAAGAAAATGATATCCCACAATCAAAATAAACGAGCCAAGGTGGGAAATATGCGAGCCAATACAACGATACGACCGTTAGCTGCAATAATTGATCGATATACGGCATTCCCTGTGAATGGTTTATTGATTTCTAAAGATAACTCAGCGGTACGATCGCAGGCATGTTATGAAAACTGTGAGAGGTAGCCTAGGCTCAAATTCCATAGCTGAGCTGCTGCCGCGAGGATGATCGGCGATGAATAGAAGGACACGGCAAAGCCAGTTCTCGATCTTGCCCTAGGTTACTCCCTAGCCGAATCTCCTCAAGTCCCAGCGATGTCCACGTTGACAGACCCGTTTTGTGCGATTAGGCCCGAGTCATCTGCATCCAGTCGGCACACGAATGGTCCACTTATCTATGAAAAGCCGTGAACACTACAGCTAACATTGAAGACATTTTGTTTCGGACACCTAAGGAGATTTGGCCGGTCGGTTGCTTGAGCTGAGTTTGGGACAACTGGATGCCGGAGAGCAAATTAAAGAACCAACGGTGAAGAGACTTTGCAGTTGGTTCCCGATTTTGCCGAGGAGAGCAGTAGGCTACAAGTGTGTAGATCCAGAATCAAAGCACGCCCTTCCAGCCAAGAGAAAAACCGAGGGCACTCGACTAACATAGGAAAATATTCCTTTTAGAAACTCGAAATAAACGCTCGACCAATTCCACCCACCTAGTACGAAACCGAGGATAAGCCTCTTCTGAGCTGCCAAACAGCTCGAAGTGGTAATCACAAAACGTTACTTTTGACCTCGCTCGATCCAAATGACAATATTTCCTTCCTGGACGAGAAAATCAGGGATATGTGCATATATTTCAACATCCAACGAACTCCTGCCGGTATCTAATAGTCCATAATAAACAGGTCCGGTACCCCTCGCACTCCGCCAAGTAGCTTCCCTTCACCCTCATGAAAAGCGAACAATGGTCCAGATGGTGCATGATCAATCAGCGCCTCTCCATAGTCTCCTAGATCCAGCTCAGCCCGATCCAGTTGGGCCTGATAGGAAAGCGTAGGGTCGCCGTTGCCTATACACAGTCGCCCAAGCGCAATACCAAACGGCCGACCCTCAGTAGAGGTTATCCATACGAGACGAGAGTGGCCCCCGTTGATAGTGCCTAGAGAAAAGGGCTTCATCCAAGGTACAAGTAGGTACGAGACGGAACGTCGATGAGATAACCCGTAGTCATCTTCTGCATCGCCCCCGGCGTCGTGGGGTACAACGCGGAGATCGAAATGAGTAACCTCTGCGCCATTGTCGCCCAGTGCAAGCAGGGGCACGGTCATATAATCGGATATGGATGGGACATTTGAGGACCGACGTTGCGCAAGAAGACCAAAGAAGTGGACAGAAGGTAGTCGTGTGATGTATTTGGTTGTCATGATTGATGAATCGGGAGAGATTGGTTTGTAGACGCCTATGAAACTGTCCGACTGGAAGAGCAGTTGGTCGTTTGGTAAGAACTGAAGGGATATTGTCTACAAAGATAAATGGTATAAGAACAAGCACCGGTATTATATAAGTAGCAACTAACCTTGCGAGATGATCGGTGTTTTCCTTGAAATTCGGAACGATTAGAGCCATCGGTCGGCTCGCCATCAGGCGCTCTATGCATGAACACCTGGATGATATGTGCGGCATCAACAACAGCGCAATATCTATCCCCCAGCGTGATATCCATAATTTCTGAAGCAGGATTGCGAAGTTGTAAAGTCAACGTCGAGACGAATTCCGAGGTGCTGAGCACAATCCTGCCTGGCGCGCAACTTTGCGCAGTAACCAAATCTTCGGCAGAAGCAACAACCAGCCCGCATTGATATCTATAGTTCAGATATAATTAGATGATAAATAATCTCCTATAAAAGGTAAAGGTACGAACTCTAAACCCACGACGAGTCGTCCAGCCCACATCACAGCCACATAGTCCTGCCCAGATGCGCGCCACACAGCCACCGAAAGCTTATTTATCTCAACAGGAACGGACAGCATCCTGATCCACTTTGCCCCTCGTTCGACATCCGAACCAAAAGGGGCGCAAACGTATACGCCACCTAAATCAGACGCAACTGCCACCCACGAATCCATGGAAGACATGGCTGTGAGAGACTCATTGTTCGGCATGGGGAACCTGCGAGAACGGCGAACAGCTATTGGGGAAGTGCGACTCCTCTTTGGCGACCAGGTACGGGAGAGCTCAAATTGCCGACGAACCAGAAGTTCCAGAGCGTTGGTCGACAAAGTGTCCAGTGGAGAAGCAGACGCCGAGGAAGGAAAATAGGGATGCGAGATAAAGTTGATCCACAAATGGCGATTCTCTGTCAAATATTTGAACCATTTGTTGCACTACGGCGAGCAGAAGTTAGAGCTTGACAGAAAATAACCGGATACTACACATACCCGTCGAACAACTAGAAGCTCCACCACATTCAAATGCCCGAGTATGATGATGATCACGTCCTCTGGCAAGGTTTCGGTCTCATCCGGCTGCGCTCGCGACCCATCGCTCGGCTGAACTTGGGATGTTTTCAGGCCGACCCTCCGAGAAAGAGTTGACATGAAAGAACCAGAAGATTGACGGTCAAAGCTCGGTTCGGCTTGTCCATGGCGAGCAAGACCCAGCGGAAAGTCTCTGTTCAGCATGGTTGTCAAGTGTAAACGTGGTCAAAGCGCCTGGTCGAGTCAGCTCCATCAGCGCCGATGACCATCCTTGATTTAAAACGCTGCCTGTCGAGACACAGAAACACGATGTTGCGACCAAGTCTTCTCCCACTATCGCGTCGCAGAGACTGCCCGAGATTCTTGGCCAACTAAAGACTGTCGATACAGTAAAGCATTGACTATTGCTGCAGGGCAGCCTAATACGAAAAGAACTGACGTGACCCGGGGCTGTGAGGACGCCTCGCGACGAAGGCTGACGTCAAATCGAGCCCTACTGGATCCACGTGATCCGCTTACCGACGAAAGCAAATACGGTTAAACATACCTCGCCCAGTCCACCAATTACCTCCTATCCGTCACTTGATTTATTTTTTATCACTGAACTACTTCGCGGACTCACTCGAATTATCGAATGGAACCTGTAGATACCGGCGTGCCTGTTCCTTACGCTGACCGTTTACTCAAGGCTGTTCACCTTTAATTAAGCAAGCGAAGGAACATATAATCCAGCCACACATTACACATCAACCTCGCAATCTCGAACCACCGTTGCACATGACGAAAACTTCGCCACCATTTGGCCATCACCAACTTCTCGATAACCGCACCCAACTTCTTCCGAACCCGCTAAACCACGTCACGCTTGAGACTTGCCTATAAAAGTCTAACTATAAGCCTCGAGTCACAGTGTCCGTATATCATCCGGACATCCTTCCTGTTCCGCTTTCCGCGCGTCAACCGGGACCGAGGCGCATGCTACTCTTATGGGCGGCAACGGTTAGCTACCCGATCTTGCGGCTAACCGCTCCGCCTTTGCGCGCCTCGGTGATATATCTATATTGTCCTTTTTTGGGCACCTCTGAACGAACAAGGGTCACGTTGAAACATCTCTACGTAAAAGAAGAGCTTGTCCTACAAGAAAGGGGTAAGTGTACGGGTTTGATGTGCGATGATCAGCCCCCTCGTGTGCTCACACGTTCTCATTGTGAAAAAGGGGTATTTAGACTTTATATTCGCGCCGTGGCCTCGAGGAAGAGTGGCTTGTGTCACGCCGATGGTCACATGGAGGCGGCGCATGACGAGAGGAATGACTACCTGTGTGTAAGGTTCTTGAGGCACGGCCCGCAGTTGAGAAGATGCGACGGATAGCCATGGCGCGGTGGTTAGTGAGGTGAACGTATTTGAATGTCGGCTCGGTGAATGTGCTATGCATATACTGCGGTTCTGTACGCTGTGGGTCGCAAACTGTGAACGTGGAACTAGTTGTCCAAACGATGATTGTGATAAACCTAATATAGCGATTTTTATATTCGAGGCACATAACCTAAACATGAAGTATTCAGCAGACCCTCTACGCATTGCACGCACGTTTATCGACACTGAATGTGTTGTGTTGAAAGCACCCATCAACGCCTAGACATAACACATCAGATAACTGTCGTTTGTCATCTGGGAAAGAACGATAGGCGCAACGTGGATAGGGGCCTCGACCGAACACGCACCTTGCGTTTTGATTTTGTATTTTCGCGAATAATGTTCTGGGATCATGAGCATGCACTGTGATTGATCTTGCTCTTCGCACATTACTTTTCTTCTTGATCGTGCTAGTAGTATCTTGATCTTGCTGGCTGATTTTTTTCACTTTGATTGTACAGCATATACCTACTTGGTCACGGTGAGCGTCAAACATTGGACGTGCGAATGTATGTCTTCAACTCCCACACACTTCGGTTCCGGATTCATCAATGACGTACGGGCCAGATAACCGTCGTAATATATATAATAGATAGCGCATCACACGCAGATCCAGGGCGAATGTTCTAGACGGCGATAGTACCCGAATGTCCATGAGGAGTAAAAGCCTGTCAAATATCATACCCGAGTGTTCCGATACGAGCGCCCGACGCCAAGACCAAATAAGAAAAGCCCAGCGGTAGTCGCCCGGCGCGGCAAGAGTCACCCGCAAGCGCGCTCGGCCCAGATATTCTCCCAGCCTTCTGAAGCGCTAGACTGTAGTGCGTAACCAAACCGACCAACCACCGCGTTTGAATTCATCAGCAAGACTGGCGGTTTTTGGTAGATGGGTGTACAGCGAGATGGGCGTAAAAAGTGGATCGATCCCACTGCCTCCACTCCGAAACAACTCCATCGAAGATCGCTGGATAAGGGAATATGGAGAGGGGTGTGGGAACATATCGACTGGAGTGGTTCAAGGGGAAGAAAGAAGGAAGAAGGTTGAGGGAGAAGAGATGTTTTGTTCGTTTTCGTTGCTTCGCGACTGTGTGCTGCGGATGAGACCGGACAACCTCGCGTTTGAGGTATAAGAAGAAAGGGTGAGCAATGCGAGGACGATTATTGGAACCGTGCCATCAAATCAAAGCTGTATGGATTGTCCTGAATTGGTAGTCGAACATGCACCTGCCGCGAGTCTTTCACAACTGCTTAATCAATTGGCATGGTTCAATCAAACTGACATTCTCTCTTCTATGCGTACGTGTCAAAGAGTTAAGCTGTGACTCGAGAGCGCGGGGCGTCTTTGTCTCTTGTGGAAGTATTTTCACAGGTTATGGAGACGGGATCAATGCATTGAAGAGCATGGGCTTGGAGTCAGTGCAAGCGTAACTCCAGCCGCGACTCCAGTTCCGAATTCAAGCGCAACTCCAGACTTCGAGTGCAACTCCAGACTTTGAGCGCAACTCCAGAGAGGCTGAAACTGGAGCCCCAGGTACGGCGCAATGACGGATTTTTCGACGTCAGGCATTGTACCTTTAATAGCGAGGTCTAATCAACGTTGAGATCTTGACGTCAGGCAGGGCCGAGGGAGTGTATTTCGCGAGTACAGGATGGAAAAGGATGGGTAGGGGGATATACTCGGATCGGAATTTGTGTGGATGGGGCAGGACGGTCTAGTTCGATCAGGCCTGTCTGTCGTGCCACCCGGTGCGAGAGCCGTAGTTGGTTAATAATATATTGTATTAAATTCTGCAATGCGATAAACGAACACACAGATGAAAATGTCTACAGAGTCTCGCTAAAAGGTCCGGCCGTTGGAGAGTTGTATGCGCGAACCGAGACGAGTCGAGGGTCAAGTGTGTGGGAAGTGAGCGGTGATTGGTTGATTGGGGGGGAGGTCGAGTCATGCATGTGTTTTTCGGGTACCCCCGGTGACTCGTGGCCGGGACCCTGGACAGCGCTGGTGACAAGCAAAGTGACTTTTTGATCAGCGCCGAAGGACCGAGTATAACCTCCTCACAGCACGACCAGCGAACTTGTCGATTGAGAGAATTATAGAAAGAGCGGTTGGTTGGGTGAGTTTGGATAGTGCGTAGATGCGAGATCGGTTTGGTTGATTAGCCGAGTTGTTTTGTTTAGTTCCGACCCACCCCCCCAGGCAGACTTTAACCCGCGGCAAGATTGTCGCTATAGTTTCCTAGTGTCGATGCGAAGTGATTTGTTCGAGCTGAACATTACCCTCGTCTCCGACGCCGCCTTTCTTTTTTCTCGCCTCGAGCGCCTCGACACCATGTCGTCCTTCACTACCCTCACTGCCACCTATGGCGCTCAGATCTGAATCGGCCTCGAATTCCGTACACTACGCCTGCGAAGAACCACTAATACCGTCGACACTCGCACTATCTTCTGTTGTTTTCTGCTGTTTTTGTCTTGCTCCAATCCCACAATCCCCACTCAATCTCAACCGTTTGGATCCGAAACCCTCCCAGCGTGCCCACCTACAGGCCTGCCAGATATTCATTTACCGCTCCTCGACTTGCACCGCCCACTGGCGCATGCCCACACCCTCGACAACATATCCTGTAGCTGACCCAACAACCCCGTTTTTGGCACCCTGTCCGATCCCATTCCCCCCGTTCCGCAATCTCAACTCGAAGCCGCGAATCCCGCCGCATCCTTGACCGGTTTATTATCCATTTACCCAACACTCTGCCATGCTACACAATCCAATCCCCCATCCGGCATGGCCGTATCAACCCCAACCACACTCGCGCGGTACGAGTCCGTCTGCTAGGGCTCGTGCCGCCGCGCGCTGGCACCCGTACGAAAGTGGACAATCAAATTCTGTTTTGGCTGGAGGGATCGAAGGGCGCGAGTTGAGCGGCGAGAGAGGTGTCTCGCCGGGCGTCAGGCGCCGTTTACAAATTACCATTCCCAAGAACTCATCGGTCAGTCTTAGTCTTTGTATTAATCGTTCCCTAGCTAATCATTTATTATCTGTATTTTCTCCTACACGTATTTGTTGCCTCGTACATGCACTGGCTTTTCTCCCTGCACGTCACGTCACACATCACACGCCGAATCCGGTCGTCGGGCTGTGTTATGACTCGTCCATGCAATTTGCAAACGAATTTGCAACATGTTCTGATGGAACGTTGCGGCGGCGTCTGTTATGGCGGGCGTCTTTCCAATTTCCGGATCCGGTTCGGTCTCCTCCTCGTGTGACGTGGGGCACCCGGATCGGCGTTGTCATCGCCTTTGTTTGGACCCGGTCCCTGGTCTCGTGGCTATTCCCGCCCTATATCTTGCCTGACTCGGTAATCGGGTTTTTCCCTTCCCCTCACTCGTCTACTCGCGTCGTTGCCACTCGTCCCTCTGTTGTTCCTTCTCGGGTGGCGCGATTTTCTGTTATCTCGTGGCTCTTTGTTTCCACTGGGCTCGGCTCTGTTATTTATCTTTCTACTGGTCTAACGTGGCTTTTCTCGTCCACTCATCGATCGACTCCGCACCCTCGGTCTTCCCCTTCCATATTGGATAACACTCCTCACTCGTGCCATGCTTACGGCAATGACATACGGCGAACTCGCCCGTGGCTTGCACAACGACACCGATCCCTTCGACCTCGCCCAACTCTCCCTCGACTCGAACGAAAATTATTGTTATTTTACCGAATCCCCTATTATTATTCCTGCCCCGTCTATGCATGATCTCGACTTTTTTCCCCATCGTGTCCTCGTTCTCGGCGGTAAATGTACCGGATGTCTTCGCTCGCGCACTATGCCCGTCTGTGGCTGTGCCCTCGGCTCCGACTGCACTCATCCGTCGTGCAATCTCCGCGGCGCTGGTGGTGCACCGATCCGTCGCTCAAACACGCATCCGCGATCGAAAAACCCTTATGCCGGCCGTCGTCAAAAACACTATCATTCCCATTCGTCACTACAGCGCTCTCGCTCTCTGACCGACATGCACGCTTTGGCGCCGTCGCCGCTGCGTAACTGTGCCGTGCTCGACGAGGCCGGAAACCCTATCCATCATCATTCATATTCTCAAGCTGGCCATGTCGGACCGGTGAGTTGATTTAATTATACGATTTAGACTCTTGATATCTGATCGTGGCGCGATCGTTATAGGTGTATGAGTCTTCGTTCTCGGAGGCGGTACCCCGGCCGGGCGTCAAGTCGGCCCAATCATATTCCTATCCCTCGACAACTCCTACCACCATCTATCCCAATCAGACCCCGATGACCGCGCGTCACGGATATCTCCAAACCCCTCCGACCGTGACCTCGCGCTCAATCCACTCGCCGGCGGTGATGACCCCCGCGACCGCGATCATAGTCACGCCCGCGAGCGCCTCGACCATCTCACCCGTCTCGCCCGTACGCTCTCGTTTTGGACTTCCGATGACCCACGCCCCGACGGCGCTTGGGGAGGCCAGAGACGACGAGATGGAAAACGACGAGGAGGACGCGATGACAGAAGTCGGGTCG
>JAYRCO010001121.1:0-12834 GCA_037042815.1 Ceratobasidium papillatum | reverse complement strand
CATCCAATTACTGGTGCACGCGCTGCGGCCATGTACCATCTCAGGTCAATTGAGACTGCGCATTTCCCCTCGCATATACTTTATGAATTCCAACCCGAGAAAACCTCACATTTTCCGACACACGACCTACTTATTACCTGGGTGCATTTTTTGATCCGCAATCGCTCAAAATACCGGCCTGACGGCGCCCTCGAGCAGCGATAAACGCCACCTTTCAATGACGTGCCTATTCCCAGGACGATCAGGGGCAATAACGTCAATCATTTCAACTCTTTATCATGCAATTTATGTAGCCACAGCTTCGTCAACTTATATGGGACAGAAGCGGAAGACTGCAGGGCGTAGGTGGAGGATAACGATATGTCGGTGGAGGATAACGGGATGTAGGTGGAGGTAAGTACATGCGGGGTGACTTGAAATATGATTATTGGGATGAGCGATCGACGCCAAGAAAAAATCACCTATCGTCACTTTACCTCCCATAAAACTTGATCGTTCATCTCTTTTGCTTGTGTGCTTCGCCGAAGGCGCGTATTTAACTTTGTAGTATCGTTTTCGCTCGTCATAGTACGGCGACACACACCAACTAACTCAAAGCCCCAACCATAATCAGAACTTTTGACTTACATGCATGCCTTTAGCTTGCGCAAAAGTCGGTAGCTGTTTATATGCTCCAACTTCGGCCTGTCCACCTGGCGGTTGATGAAATATGGTAACCCCGAGATATTCGGGGCGACCTAGACTCGTCACGCGGGACATGCTTCCCAATAGATTCCTCAAGCTTTCCAACTAAGACCGACGTCATCGACCTTAGCCTGATGGCATAACCGTCCACGCATGAAAAAGAAACATCTCATAGAAGATATGGAAGTGTAGTGTGACGTAGATTAGGACCCAAGGAGGGCAAAACTCTTCCACTGTCCAATCGAATTTACATAAGCCTGCTAGACGCAAATACTCGTAGGTCTCGTTCCTGGGAACTCACAGGGGACCTCAACCAATCCTTTACATAGAACGATTTCACAGGTCGCTGCCTGCCCCTGCGCTACGATCCCAAACAGTATGTACAACAATAGACGAGAACGTCCAAGACTTTAGCCACGCCGAGGTGCAAGCGCTTGCTTCGAAAATACAATATATATGCCCGAGACTGATTTACCGTTATAGCTTTGAAGAACCACATCTGTTTAGATAGGCCTCCACCCGAAACTAGGCTGCTCGTCGTAGTAAGATCTAAATTCTGCTCCAAACTATGGGCATGAGGGAGCGCATATAACCTGCTCCACCCACGGAGGCCGACATGTCTACCAGTTTAATATGCATATACAAAGCACCCTCAATTGTCGTTCTACATGCCATGTATGTAAAGCATCTGATACTATACGTTAGCGCCTTTCGTCCATCAATCAATTGATGGACCTGCTTCCCGATTTGGGCTATCTAATCAGTCGCAGGTGATGGGAAAATTTCCTCGCTTACTTAGCGAGTTTTTCTGCTCGTGCGATTCGTATCTCCGTAGTCGGTCACGCAGCGACGAGGAGTTCAAAATACATTTTCAACACAGAAATACACGTATGACAAACAATCATGCATAAACATTCACTATTTCTTTATCGACTTTCCCGGCTCCACAATACCATCCATCACTTTCCCCAATCAATCTTGGCCAGGCGCACCCTCCGGTCTTCCTGGGGTGCCACCCGGTACGACCGGCTGCGTCGCCTTCCCGTCCTCAGGCTGCCCGGAAGTTGGCGCCGTTGGAGGGATTCCAGACTTGACCGGGGGCTGCGCGCGACCGGCCTCATTCGACTTGCCATACGGACCAGGAACATCCTTTGCCTCTTCTACCGTTTGGGTCTTCTTCCCTAACTCCCGCAAGATAGGCCTCACGCACTGCACGACATCATCAGCTGAAGGTCGAGCAGCGGGATCCTCCTCCCAGCACTTCTCGAACAAGTCCCAGAGCTGGTCGGCCCCGTGGTACTCCTCTATTTTCGGATGGTCGGAGCGCCGAGGCCGTTGTTTAGTAGAAAGAAGTGTCACAACCCTCGGACCTTTTGTCTTCTCTCCAAAAGGCGGGACATCGGTCAATATCTTTTCGGTGATGTGTCAATGAAATACTTCTGGATGAACATAGATATTGGTATCGCACCTCGAGTGAGGTCATTGCCCTATGAGAATGCCATCCTGAGTTTGATTTCATAGGACAATACAAAGCACCTACCAGGACCATATATCAGTACCATATGTGACCTTCGCCTCGTCATGCATCATTTCCGGTGCCTGTGTAGATTTTACAAGAATCAGCTGGTCTACAATGAGTCAGAGCGAACGAAACATCACCGAACCATGTACCGATATTCTGAGTTGTCACCAGTAAAACTCTCTTCGAATTCTCGAATAACCTAGTTTCAATGATAGTATATGGTCTAGTTAGGCGTATATTACCGGCTAACGAACCTTGGAGTGGCCAAAGCCAGATATGACGGCACGTCCACTGTCCTTGATGAGAATATTGAAAATATTGAGAGCGCTGTGCACGATGCCATTCCCCGGTTGAGGCAGCTCTGCAGTCTCGTGCATGTGATACAGACCCCGAGCCACATCAAGAGCCTGAGAATTGCCTCTGAGCACTGGCATATTACCTGATTAGACAACTAACCATCATCAGCCTGGCTGGCAATGGTGCAAGCGGATATTTCTTCAAATATCGTCGCTAGAAAGATGGCACTTAGTATCCAAATTTATGTAAGTAAATGAGATACGTACCACATCTTGGTTTTGTAAGTAAGGAGAAACTAGATACCTGTTGTCACGATTGGGTGTTTCAAATCAATTGTCGAGTGCCAAAATGTAGTAGCTTACAACTGAACCTCGCCCGTAGCCACGGGCGAATCAGCTACACCGATCCCGTAGAAGGGGAGAATGGCGTCATGCCGTAGTGATGCCCAGTTCATCGCTTGGCGTACAAATCGCTGCAACCAAGGTGTTAGCGATGCAAATGCAGACCCAGTTTGTGCAAACCTGGTGAGTCCTTTTCGCTGTCTCTTCATCCACGCGCTGTCGAAGCAGTTTGATAGCAATCGCTTCAGAAGTGAAGTATTCGCCCCGGAATATTTCGAAACTGGAGCTCGAATGGATGGAGTGCGATCCAATGGTAACGAACTCTTTTCCCAGTAAAGTCGATGGCGGCAAGGTCGCTCCGGTCAACTCGGCGAGAATTGCCAACGCTCGTCTCGCTTCGATCTGTTTATGCTGGACCGTAGGATCTTCGATGATCTGCCGGTGGTTTCAGTGCGAAATACTGGCGAAAGATTTAGAAGCCAACCTTTAAATTTTCCTCAATCGATCGCTCTACGATTGTTTTGAGGTTCAAACCGGACTGCGAATCTTTCCTTATGATAGTCTCGAGCTCCTCTATTTTTTTTCGATCCTCCATTTGTGCTGCTATCAGTTCATCCTTATAAGCGGTGTATTCTAAGTTTTTTCCCTACTGAACTGTTAGTGTCTGTCGGTTAAATATACGGGACACGAAGATACCTGAAGAAGTTTTTTGAGCTGCTCTTCTAACCCTACAAACGCGTCTCGAATCTTGGAATCAAATGTATTTGTAACAGTTGGGTCTTGGAGCGCATGCTTCCAGGCTTCATTAGACTGAACCTCGGAGGGAATGCTCTGAAATATGCTAATGACGAGTCAGCATGATAGTAAGTGATGTGTCCGAAACACGCACTGGACAATATCAGCAAGAATTTCTGATATATTTCCACCTTCGTCGATGCTTTTGGCACTAGTTTCGAGCACTACGACACTTAACGCTCGAAGGAGCACAAGTTGGTTCCTGGCAAGGTCCTTGATGTCATATCGCTATTCGGAGATTACCTGATGTCTCGTGCTCACCTAGATATTTTGGCCTGTTCTTGGCTGGCCATCAGTTTCCTGAAGGCCTTTAGTGCGCCATTTAGCACTTGACTGTCTCCAGTTGACTCTGATATTCTAGTCCACACTTGAGCAAAAGTAGCAGTTTTTCTTTCATCCAAGGAGTACGGATCATTCGGGGAGTATGCCGGGGGCGCAGAGCCAGCGGGAGTTGAGGTCATATTCAAAGCTAACAAAAAGGTTGCGATGGTATGTCAATCTGGTGATATTCGTGTATGGAGGGTAAAGTGGGGAGGTTCGCTGATGGTCGGATAGCCTGGGTCATTCTTATCTCGAGGACAAGGGTTATGGGGTGTCGAAATGGTATCGATTGATGTGAAGAGGAGATAAACGCTCGGCTGTCACCAAGTAGCACCCGGGGAGCCAACAGACAAAGGTGACGAAATTTGGGATGCGCAATCATCTCATCTGGTCAGCGTGGTCGTAATCTTCGGCTGTTTGATCCCATTTAATTTCGGCTTACGTCTGATAACCGAAATTTGCATTTGGCACGTGATGAGCCTTGGCGCGCAATAACGGCTCGCAAAATACGGTCAATGTAGCTGTTTATTGAAATTTCATGGAAAAGGTCAAGCACAAGATATCCAAAACTCTAGGCGGATCAAACTGCATCAAAGTGGTACTGCAAGCACCTATCGACTACTACACTCAAGACAATAATTGTTCAACACCTTTAGTTATGTTTCAGTGGCAGATCATCATTTTTGTTATTTTCGGGCTAGTTAGGACTCGTAGGCGGAGGCGAATTCTGGACCGGGGTTTCGTTCTTCTTTCCCAGCTCCCTCTGGAGCAGTGGCTTCAGGCGCTGGACGAGCGTATCAGCCGAGGGACGGAGGCTCGGGTTCGCGTTCCAACATTCTTCGAAAGTAGACCATAATTCGTTGCAAGAGATGTACTCCTCGATTTTCGGGTGTTCGGATCGGTTTGGCTTCTGCCCAGTGGCCACTTTTTGGATTATTTTGGGCCCCTTCGTTTTTTCACCAAAGGGGGGCACGTCGGTTAAGATCTGCCCAGTCTCTCGTCAGCTTTAAGCTGTTGTCATAATGTAGGTACGATTCACCTCAAGAGCTGTCATTGCCCTGTTGATAGAGTTAGTCAATCAGAAAAAGGCGATGGGCGGTGTATCAATGGCGTACCAAGCATATATATCGGTACCATAGCTTATATGCGCGTCATCTTGCATCAATTCTGGTCCCTGTACTCGCATATTGTGAGCTCAAACTCTTATGGATGAATGAAAAGACAAACCATGTATCGATATTCGGAATTGTCACCGGTAAAGCTCTCTTGGAAGTCTTTAATTATCTGAATACAAATTAGTATGAGATACGAGATCGGACAAGAACATTGTCATATCCAACGTACTTTTGCATGTCCGAATCCGGATATGACTGCGCGACCACTGTCCTTGATGAGAATGTTGTAAACATTTAGTGCGCTATGCACAATGCCATGCCCTGCTTCGCTGAGCTCGACTGCATCATGCATGTGATAAAGGCCTCGGGAAACATCAAGAACCTGCGATGCAGATCAGTTTAGGTGATATCTATTTATAGTAGCGCTATTCACCATCTGCAGTCGAGCACGTGGTGGCGCCTTAGAATACTTCTTCAAGTAGCTTTTCTATCCCCCCCCCTTAATCATTAATTGTTGATGATTAGCGCATCTTTACTCACAGCGTCCCGGTTCTGCATATATGGGGAAACTAAGTATCTGAATTACATGGTCAGTCGAGTAGAACTTCAGCGTACGTTTTCTGGTGAGCTTACAGTTGAAATTCACCCGGGACAACTGCTGAATCGACCAAGCCTATTCCATAAAAGGGCAAGATGGCATCATGACGCAAGGACGACCAGTTCATTGTCTGGCGAGCGAACCGCTGTATAACACTTATCAGTGTCGTCCTGTTTTATGAATTATTAGTATTCTGACTGACCTGGTGCATCCTTTTACCGGTTTCCTCGTCCACACGGTGTCTCAAGACCTTGATCGCAATCCTTTCTCCAGTAAAGTATTCTCCTAAAAATACGTCATAGCTTGAGCCTTGATGAATCGCATGTTTGCCGATGGTGACGAATTCCCTGCCAAGTAAAGTGGATGGCGGTAGTGACGTTCCGGTCAGCTCAGTCAGAGCAGCTAAAGACCGTTTTGCCTCCGTCTGAGGCTCTTGGGTTGGTTGAGTCACAGTACGATCTCCAATAATCTAGCTCGCTTCATTAGCTCGTTGAAGGTTTCCGCACATAATAATAATGTATATCTTGCCTTAAGCTCCCTGTTCATCGATTCTTGAACTAAATTAACTATACTACCGGCCTGGGGCGGCGCCCGCTGAACAATCGCCGCAAGTTCGGTCATTTTTTGTCGATCTTCTTCTCGGGCCTTTTGGAGTTCCTCTTTGCTTTCAGTAGATCCCATGTCGCCTCCCTGTGTGGAAATCGATTCTTATTCAAGTATAGGAGGATCGAAAAAGATTGACGTACCCTCGAGAGCCTTTGAAGTTCTTTCTCAAGACCATCGAATGCATCACTAATGATATTATCCAGGTGCTTTGTCCCATTTTGATCGTTGAGTACGACGTCCCATCGTGTTTGGGACTGGAGGCTCTTCGATGTCGTTGAAAATATGCTTCATACCTTGTGTTTAGTGGAATAACTGATGCTGGTTTGATACTCTTACACACCTCGCGACTTTTGGTAAAATGTCGGATACATCACCGCCAGATTTGAGATATTTTGCTGTTTCTTCGAGAACTAAAACGCCTTGGGCCTTCAAGACCCGGAGTTGATTTCTAGTGAGTCGTATCGTCACACGCACGTCAAGAGATGACACCGTGTCAGACAAAAGCGAGTACTTGCTTGGACAACGTAACGTTCTCTTGGCTGGCAAGAAATCCTCTAAATGCCTCAAGAGCATTCTCAAGTACCTCTGGTTTATCGGCGGACTCTACAATCCTTGTGGCAACTTCGGCGAACGTCGCGCCCTTCCTCTGCTCCGCTGTGTATGCTGGTGGGGGTGAATCCATGTTCATGCTGGTAAAACAGGAATACTGGTATGCAGAGTAGAGAGATGTGTTCTCGTAGATCTAAGCATATGCTAGAGTTTTAACGATGAGGATCTCGCTAATGCTGTATCCTCAGGACAGCCGCTTGGACAAAGTGGACAAGCGCCCCACAGGATTGAGCCGCTAGTCAGGCGCATAGAAACTTCGAGCTGGGAGAAAGGCAGGCACCGCGCAGTCCACATCACATGAGGCTATCAACGTGTTTGCATGTAATAGGGGCTATTCTCGGCGTCAAATGAACACGTGCAACTAATCTGTACCCAATTGCCAACCACTAGGACTACATGCAGTAAGTCCAGCCCGGTAGAACAAGCCGCCGCAATCACGTTTGCCTATTGAATCGCGATCATATCTAAAAGTTGGACAATAAGGTTTAGCACCTTTTGTACGTCTTGAAGCAAGGCATAGGAGAGCCGCGTATAGTAGCCCCTATCGTGACACAGCATATCCGCACAAACTTCTCACCATTGGGGACGGGGTAAAGGGGTGTACGCGTATCCTATAGCTGGTGGAGGACGGGTGCAAGAGGTACGAGAAGGGTGACCAGGGTACCCCCCTGGTTCCCCTACTCCACCATGAGTTGACCGTGTGCTTGGGCTATCCATCTATGCTAATTTCTTCGATTGATCGCTGTCTTCTGGATCGCTCGCATCAAACCAACGGAGGCTCTCATACTCCTTCTCGTTAACCGGCATTTTATCTACTTAGCGAAATGCTCCACAAGAAACCTTGACAGATTATTCGAGGCTACTCATGAAAGACTTCGATTTCTACCATCTTTCGTAGCTCAGTTGAACCCATTCAAATGCAGCTGATGGAAATGAGATCGATAGAGGGTCAGGCGCTTTGCCAAGAGTTGAACCGAAATCGTTGAAAACTACTGATTCAGATTCTTCCATACAACAAGATCAGAGTACGCCGTGATACCATCAGACTTTATATCCAAATGCGAGCATTACTGAGCCTCTTGAATCTGTCAACGGATGAGGCATATCACTCAAACTTTGATTGGAGTCGGTGTAATCGCTAAAAGTCTCGCACTTAGACACACATCCATTGCACGAGTCAGCCTGACCAAAGTCTATCGAATAAGGCTCAACAACCACCTACTCTTAAAAACAGTATGGGCTTATTCAAATAGGCATTCTAAATCACTTATCGTAATACCAACCAGACAAACATCTAAATCACGATACTCCCACAACATACATATCCGTTTGCCACGAGAAGTGAAGACCATATAAAATTGAATCGTCAGGAAAATCCGCCGGGCTTGAGATCACCAGAAATCCCTGTGAGTGCTCGCTTTGGTTTTTTTGACCGTCACGAGGCCAAATGAGCGCCGTGCTCGCGCGCTCGTGATATTGACCAAAAGATCAAAGCGAGCAAGGACGAGCAAACGCCTTGCTGCGGATCACTCCGGAGTGATTCGGAGCTCTGGCGGATTTCCCAGTGATTCATAGCCTAGGTTCCTAGCTTATATAAATTATGGAAGATGAAACGTACAGTATCCAAGAATTTTGTTCGGGCTCATTGGCTTATCGCTATCAAAAGCCGCGCGCCTCGATGAACGTCCAAAATTTTATTTTTTAGGCCGTTCAAAGTGGCCCCCTTTGGGTGATTTTGATGTATTAACCCGTTAAAACTAACTGAAAATATGGAGTCTCACGTGTGCCACTTGCTGGCGCTTGTAAGTCCCTTTTATGTGATGATCGTCTATTCTGATCACGGTGAGCCATACTAACCTAAAGAATAGGTCAGCTGCGCCGCATAGAGGCGTGCCACAGAGATCAGATCACTGGCAGAGCTAGGAAGATTATGATGAGTCGGTTTTTCCAAGAGCTTTACCTGCCTCAGCGCGTGACCAATACATCCCTCCACCAGTGACCCCAGACGGAAGGCAGAATCACGCGGTGGCAAGATTTAAAAAGATTTAACCACCATACCAGGCGCATGGTCCCATTCTAGCGCCGTAGAATGCTTGCCTGAGTCGACCATGACGAAGCGCTTACAGCCAAGGCAGTTTGCTCCTTGGGGCGAGGGCCGGGTAGGGAACCAATAGTTTGCATCAGAGATAGGTACTACGCGGCAAGTATCTAGAATAGGCTCTGATTTGTCTGGGTATATTAAGTCAAAAGGTTAGACAGTCATCTTGATGGTCATGGAGACACACCTCGCATACAAGGCCAACTTGAGGTAGCTTCTTCTGATTGAGGTAGTCGGATACAACAGTGTTTGTGCTAAGGCATGGGTTTCACTTGTGAGTAAGTAAATTCGATGAACCAAAATATTACCCACCAGTTTGAGTGCATACCCAAGGATGTATGCTGTGCAACAGATCACATCAGACCAAAGAGAAACATAAGTAGTTTTAAAACTAACTCCATAGGCATTTCGTTCTAGGAGGACAGCCGATTTCCCAAATGCGTTTGCCACGAGCCTAGCAGATGCCAAGGGAGTGACAGGGTCGTAGTAGTTGCCTAAATTGGGGAACTTTCTATTGATGATGAAAAGTACATTTCATAGGAGACATACCTATAACCAGAATTTGGTTTGCGAGTGTGTGGTTAAAGGGACCATCATAGCGCTCAACAGCTCTAGCAGGCCACCGGTGACAGTATGTGTCAGGCTATATGCATAGGTCCATGATAGGCTTTACGAAGAAATTATTGGTATTACTTACGAGAAGCCAGGTTACAGGTCCCACTATGAAACCACATACTACGTCAGTCTGAGTGGACGAATGGAGATTAGGCTACTTGCAAAGTTTCGTTCGATTGTCGATGATGTTGACCTCAAAGTCGAAGACATCTTGGGTTGTCACACCTGGGTTGTTGATGGAATCAGAACAGGCGATGGCTTGGGGCGAGAAGTCGAGGTCAGGGCTTGTTTGATCGTCCGTGTCGTTTTCGGCACGCCGTTCCCAAAGGTGAGGGATATTCGACCAAGGATGAATATATGGGGGAAGATCGGTTCTTTTTGCGATCGTAGGGTCAGAAGTAACGCTTGAGTTTCGCAGGGCTTCCGAAGTGTCATGCAAGAACTGGGCGAGAGCTTTCCAGTTAATAGGTCGATACATCCCAGCCCAGATTTGAGCTGCATAAAGGTGAAGCAAGATCGACGATAGAGCTATGGGAGAGGCTTACCCCGAAGCACTCCTGAAGTTGTAACAGTCCCACCAGCGGCTTGAGTATTGTCGTATGCGGTCTGTGTTTCACTCTGAGCGCAGTTTGTTGCCAAGAGTTGAAAAACTTCACCTTGATCAAGTTCAAAGTCCACTCGGAGATGCTTTCCACGGTAGACCCATTTTGCGCGATTGCACACTTGGTCGGACCAGCGTCCGCGCAGTACTTGGCAAATCCATGAAAGACTTCTTGCGTATTAGTAACGATGACGCTTATACTCTATTTAGAGATACATTTAGGAGTGTCATTATAGGTATTGGTTCAACTCACATCCAATGGTGGCTTGGTTGACCAGACCCAGGGATCCAATACTCCATCCAATATAACTCGGCCGACCCGTTCGGGAAACACTGAACCAGTAGCAATGGTAAGTTGTGATTCGTTATAAGAGAAAACGACATACTATTGACAAAGTAGTTACCCAAAAGGGTCCCATAACTTGAAGAAGCTCAGTTGTATGGCCATCAGTCCGAACGAACTCCACTCACGAGAAGCCCCAGTAGTTGATTTCATTATCACCATCAAGGTAGTCATGAAGCTGAACCATATCCCTCACAGTGGCAGGAGTGCCGACGTATTGGAGCATATGCATACTTTTGGAATCACAGCGTTCGTAGAACCGAGCCAATGAGTCGTCGACCTCATTGACATGTGAGTAGAACTCGGAACGGGCGGTAATGTTGGTAAAGTCATCGCGGACTTCTAACGCGCTGCCGCGGATAGAGCCGTTCCAGAATGTATGAGCTTCAGAGAGCGAGTCGAAGCACTTTACCCTCGGTTTGGTGCTACCAGTCCCTCGAGGGTCCCAACCTATTGATCATCTATCATCACGGTAGCTAAAAAGAGAACATCCAGGATAACTCACTGACGAGGTCGTATTGGCCGCCAGAGTTTTCGATGAGCAGATCAAGGTCGTCGCCAAGTAGCCACGAGACACCTCCGTTCCCTATTACACCATGAAATTTCGTATGCAAGGCGCACCAGAAACGGGATGGAACAAACCTGGACCACCGGGGTTTAAGAACAGCGTTCCAAGACGAGGTGTGTTGGTCGCATTCACTCGAACCACGGCAAGGTGAGCGTCTCCGGCGGAGATGTTATGATAATCCAGAGGAACTCTGAACGTGCCGCATTCTGCAGAGTGTGCCGAATCCCCACAAGCCGACCAATCGATGTTTGAGCCCACAAAAGGAGAACCCCCGGCGAAGGCCGATGAGGTTGAGGCCAGAAAAAGGACAAGTGAGACTTTGAGCATGAGTTTCTGGGATATTCGAATCAAGGCGACGAGCGGGGGTATGTCGGGCGGAGAGTTGGTCGCGCTGTTTTTAACCCTGCGCTCCGAGAAAGGCGGCCGAGAGAAGTCAAGGAAAGTAAGCTAGATTTAGTTTTATGAATGAAGCGAGGCGATACACGACACCTTGTTGTCATGGTCTTGAGCTAGAATAGCTCGTAAGTGTCCATGGGGAGCAGGGTCGAACTCAACCCGCCATGGATCCACGAGTGATTTAATTGACGTCATGCCGCGGGTTCACAACCATTCGGCGACATCGGGAGCTCCGTCTCACCTGCCAGCGTGAGTCTATACGTCAAATTCGCATCACATACTTTTAATCACCGGATACTCACTTTCGGTCCGACGAAGGCATGTTGGGATGTTCAAAACCTAACAGAATTATGTAATACTCCCACGTTGGTCCTATACAGATATCACGACCACCTCACCGTGTACCTCTCAACAATCGTACTTGATGAGCTGCTGACAGAGATCCCTCTCGACTGATGCTTCTTTTCAGGCCGTAGGACCTCTCGCCCCTCTACTCGAGAATTTTGCTAATTAATAATTTGCCTGCTCAGCGGAATGGCGATCGTTCAGGCACAGGTAGCATCTGCAACTTGCGCCAGGCTCTGGAGAGGTTCTGGGAGAGCTCAGAACCTCCAGAACCAATCACTATGTGGCCAGAGTCGCTCTGGAAGACTCAGGACCTAGCTCAGGGAAACACAAACAGGGGTACACAAATGTGGTACTGCAAAGAATCGCATTCGGAAACGTATTTTAGGGTTTTCTCCGCCAGTATTGACCCGTTTTTGGTTCTGGTTGAATATTCGAAATCCCATAGATGAGTTACATGTATCTTATTATTTAATAACCATCGAATTTTGTAGTATGAACAAGACATGTCAACATGTAACTGTTTCCAGAACTGTCACCATGTGCCTGAGTTCCGACTTGAATGACCAACCATCGCAAGCCTCTATTCCAGAGGCAATCACTGGGCGGACCTCGCACACGTACCCACTGCAGGTCCGCCCACTGTCACAGGGGTAGTTCTTAGCATTTAGATGGTTTGGTACCAACCAGAATTTTTTTGGCTGGTTGGATAAAAAGTTAGGATGTATTGACAATCATCTTTGTAGCACACATGAGCTACAACAACGCTGGGCCTTTTGTAGGTCCCTGGGCTCTCCCAGAGCGGCTCTGGCCACATAGTGATTGGTTCTGGAGGTTCTGAGCTCTCCCAGAACCTATCCAGAGCCTGGCGCAAGTTGCAGATGAATGTCTGAGGGCTTGGAGTATGGCAAGCCGGAGTGATACTCACGTTTATCCGACGGATACGGAAGTATCTGAGGGTCCACCCGACTAGTGCCATC